>PVHX01002114.1:70955-178137 GCA_004024805.1 Geosciurus inauris | reverse complement strand
CTGTGGCAGTGTGCTGGTCCTCAGGTTAGGGTACCAAGTCCCCTGTCTCTGTGGCAGTGAGCTGGTCCTCAGGTTAGGGTACCAAGTCCTCTGTCTCTGTGGCAGTGTGCTGGTCCTCAGGTTAGGGTACCAAGTCCTCTGTCTCTGTGGCAGTGTGCTGGTCCTCGGGTTAGGGTACCAAGTCCCCTGTCTCTGTGGCAGTGAGCTGGTCCTCAGGTTAGGGTAGCAAGTCCCCTGTCTCTGGCAGTGCCGGTCAGTAGCGGAGGTTCTGGGTTGCCTGTGGCCACTTAAGCCCTCAGCTGCCTGTGTCCTCACCACACGCAGCACTGGGCCAGAGCCCCCCAAGGAACAAACCTACATGAGTTTGGGACGAGTTGGCCACAGGAGCCATGCCTGCTTGAGTGGGGAGATGCTCCAGGGTGAGCCAGGTGGGCAGAGCGTAGCGGCTGGCCGGCTGGCATCTTTCCTTGCCCTCTTTGCCCACAGTCATACAGGCCAGGCTGCCCCTCACTGTCCCGTGACCATGGGCAACACCCAGCCGTGGGCATGGTGCTCGTCTCTTCCGTCCTGGCGGCTGGGCTGCATGGTGCTATCCATTACACTGTCAGCAACGCGTGATGCCGCGCACGGGCCAAGTGTCAACAGAAGGTGAGGAGGAAAATCAGCCCAATCTGAGTCTAATTACCCTGCCTCAGAGTTAATTAAATACTTGTTGGGAGCAGCAGGGTAATCCTAATTACACTTGTCTAATAACAGGCCCTGACACTTCCTGACACTGGAGTTCCTGCCGGGCTTAAATAATTCTGCAGAGGGCAATAATACCTGTCACGTCCTGTGTGCAGGCGGCCCCCGGGCTGCACGGGCCTCCGTATTTTCTGTACCAATTTGCCACATATTGAGCACTTTATATGTGTTTAATTTACACACGTTTTAATTGGGGGGGCTGGATTGTGTCTCATGATTTTGACATTTCCCCCCTTTTTGAAGAGGAAAAGAAAGGGAACAAAACATGACCCAGCAGTGCGGGAGTGGTCAGCGGCACTGTTCGCATGATGTGGAGCGACCGTCACGACCTCCTTGCCCCCTGGTCTGCTTCTGTGTGGAAGGGACAGTAAGAGGCCAGCCAGCAGGCGCCCCTGGACGCAGGCACAGCAGAGAAGGGGCGTGGGTGTCGGGGTCCCTCGCTCGCAGCCTCCTCCTGTCATCCTGCCTCTGCTCTCCAGCCAGCAGGAAGTGCAGGGAGACAGGGCTGGCCACCCAAAAGGAAGCTCGCAGTGCCCGGCGCCAGCTGGCCGGAGACCGCAGCAGCTGGGCACGTGGTAGTCCAGTGCCTATCAAGGGGAGAGGCATTTTCTCCTAAGGACTGGCTGTGAGGGGTTGGCACAGGCCAGAGGCTGTGTGCGGGGCATGTCTGGGAAGAGAGAAGAGCAGGTAGGGAGCCCCCATCCTACCCTGCCATGCTGGGGCTCAGCATGGGCCTTCCCCTTGCCCGCAGGGCTTGAGGCTTACTTTGTAGACGATGTAAGATTTCATGCCTATAAATGATGGCCTGAGTTTGGGCCAGGTCCTAATGTTCAGCATGGGCTGTGGCCCCGTCCTGGCTGTGCCCCTGAAGAGCAGGTGCTGATGACCACCAGCCCTTCCAGGTCATCCCAGCCTGGCTTCGTCCAGCGTGTGTATCTGGCCATCAGGCCAGGGACTATGTGCAGAGAGCGCCTGCCTGAGACCTGGGAGCCTCAGCTCGCCCACGAGGCCATGCCCTGCCCACAGCCGAGGGGGCCACCAATCTCCCCATCCTCCCAGGAGGCTGGGCAATGAGGAGTTAAGCCCAGCAGCCTCTGCTTATTTTTCACCTCCTCACCAAACAGCGTGAATTAATGAAAAGATGTAAGCACTCAGATCTTTTCTGGCAAGAATGCTTGTTGAAATAATCAATTAACCTTGGAAGATCAAATTGACAGGGCTTAAGTGCAAAGCTATTTAAGATGCCAGGTTCTCCAGCCTGATGGTGCATTTGTTGCAACGCAGGAACACAGCGAGAACGCTTTTGAGAAATTTCAAGGCTTCAGAAAGATTTAATGTTATTTCCCCACAGAATTAATCTGCCCATTAGAACATACTTTAACCTCTCACAAGTAATATCCTGGGATAACTTTAATTTACTTCTTTCCTTTATTCATACAGTGAAAACGACCCAAAGACAGCAAACATATAAATTAGTTTCAAGCTTTTGCTTTCATGTATTTTTAAATGGGTTTTCCCCCGAAAATTAGATGAAAACTCCATTTGCACCACATTTTTATTTTAAATCAGACATTCTCAATTCAACCAAGCATCCCTTGGCTGTCCTTCATTTTGCGGTAGATGCGCTTGCTGTTGGATCATCAAGATGAGAAGGTGCCTCCATGACGAAATTGGCCGTCAAACGACTGCACGGCCTGGGAGGACCCCTGAGGCAGTGTCGGGCTCAGGCTGGCGGAGCCCCCGAGCTGACTAAGGACACGCTGGGGCTGGGGCAGTGCCTCCATCAGACACGAGGCAAAGAGCAGAGGGCTTGCTTGGGATCCGCACTTGAGAATGACATTAGGAGCAGCCAGGTTTTACACGGTGTTCGCTCGCCCACTTCAAGTCACCCAGCCGGTGTAGGGTTGCTGACGCGAGCCCTAGCTCAGCCCTAGTATTGCTGACCCGTGCTCCCTGCGCTGGCCCCCGCTGGCTCCGCCACCGGTTCCCTTATGGGAGCAACTTGCTTGTTGGTAATTCCTGAAGATGAAGGAATGATCTCCTAAGCAGTTCGACGGTGTCGCGTTCCAGTCTTCTGCACACTGCAGACGAGCTCATCCGACAGCTTATGATCTGGCTGCACGGGAGGCAAGGGGAACGTGAGATTTCCAACCTGCTAAAATCCTTATTTTTGTGACAAAATATGAATGAAAATGATTAACTTATTCATAAGAGATGAGGAGGTTGAGTGATTTATGGGAACAAGCAGTAAAATATATCAATGGAGGCAGAAGATTTAAATGTTGGATAGCTGAGCAAAAGGGACATGCGCAACTACATCCAGCTGTAAACGACACACGTACCTGGTCACACTGCCAGAGTGTGTGCATCCGAGAAGGTCGGGGTGGCCAGCGGGGACTCAACACTGGTGGTGGCACTGGCACACAGGCAAACGTCCATCCACCCATCTGGATGGCGCCCAAGTGTGTGGACGCACCCCGTCTACCACACCTGCAGCCCTGAGCAGGCTGGTGGCTTGGTGTTCTGTGACAACACCTGCCTGACAGTGACGCATGGCATTGCGGTCTCAGCATGCTTGATGTTTTCAGCAGGACAGTTCTTTGTTGTGGGTGGTCCTGTGCATTTTAGGATGGGCAGAAGCTTAGGTGGCCCGTGGCAGTGCGGAGGTTGAAAGCTGCTGCGGGAGGGACAGGGGTCCGCTGGTGGGAGCCCTCACCCCTGGGCCAGGAAGGTGGACTGCAGGTGGGCAGCAAGCCTGACAGGGCTCTAGGAGGGACAGGTAGCTGCACAGGCAGCTTCCCTGATAAGTGGTTCGCTGGAGGGACACAGGGTCCTGATACAGACAAAGGTCTTCTTCATGAGGATCTTCTCCAGTCCAGGCACTCAGGGAGCATCTCTGGGCCCTGGGCACCGCCTGGTCTTCCTTCCTTGCTGCTCAAGCAGGTGTCCTCTCCTGAGCACCCTCACCCTGACAGTGCTGGCCAGGCAGTTCTGGCCCATGGAAAATGATGCAGCCGGCATCCCGGCAGGGAACCGGAGCAAGTGTGCCAGATCCTGAATTGAAAGGCGTGCTCCTAGATGGTGTGTCTTTGTCCTTCTGGCTCCTGCTGTGCACCCTTGTGGACATCCTGGGCATCCCCTCCAGGGTGACTCAACCTAGGGCCCATGATGGCCCTGCCCACCTGTGAGGTGGCTTCTCCAGGTCCCAGCTTAACAGTGCTCAGTGGAACAGCCCAGACCATGCCCTGCTCTGCCATGAAGGCAGGGGATGCTATCATGTGTCACATGCCATGCGCATGTTCCCATCCTGGCAAGAACAGCCCAGAATACGCAGGGAGAGGTTTGCCCCTAACATCTACTGGGGGATTCCGTGCCAGTCTTCACCATGTTCACCTGTGCAGACGTCATCAAGACATTTTTTTAAAATCTAATTCATCTTCATTTTATGCCCCAACCTACCAATTGAGGAAAACGTGAACCTGAGCCTTCCCAGGACTTCCCTCGAGTACAGAGCCTGTTGGCAGTTCTAGAATCTCGTGAGCTTGCAGGTTTGACCTCTCCTTTGATGGTAGTTGCTGATGATGGGCTAGGACTGCCAGGGCTGGGCTGGACCATCATCTCTCCAGGGAGCTCCTGGGTGGCCAGACCAGCACTGTTGGTAGGGACACACTGTGAGCTATAGGAGGGAGTTTCTCATCACCACCATTTTAAGAAAATTTAAAAGAAAAAAACTAAAAGTAACTTTAGCACTATCCTTTGTTTAACGCTATATATTAAAACTGCCTTCTTTTCCATCCAGGCATTAGGCACTCGCGCAGACCCACAGGCTGCACAGCACCAGGAGGGACCCCAGAGCAGACTTGGGCTCTGGGTCACACAGATATGTCAGTGCTGCTTGTCCCCTGGGACAAATGGCCTCCTCCAGGCCGATGCTGACGGTGGGGGAGACTACAGTGCTGGGGCAGGGCCGAGGGGGTCTGAGCTTCACGCTCCATTTTGGTGGGCACTTAAGACAGCCTGAAAACTAAAGCCTGAGCGAGGCCCTCGTAGCACATCTTCACCACAGCACGGCACGTCTTGCACTCTGAGGCTTGTGGGCCCCACACTCCTGGATGCTCTGTGCGGACAGGCCACCTGCTGGAAGGGGAGCGAGGGAGGGAGCTGAGGACAGGAAGGAGCGGAGGCCTGGGTCTGCATCACCCTGGCGCCCTGCCCAGGGAGGAGCTTCCCAGCCCACTGACCTTTGGCAGGCGGGCTGTCCTACCCTTCTCTCCTGAGCGCAGGGGACCAGCTATGTTTGGGTGTCCCAGCTCACTCTCTACAGTGCCCAGTTTCTGTTGCTCACTTTCATGATGAGGCCGCTGGGGCAGCAGTGCCTGGCAGATGCTTGGCACTCAGGGATTTGAGTGGAGGATTATTATTTCAGAAAAGGCCAATTAAATAAATAGGCATCAGAAATTTCTTTACTTGACTATGTGATAAGCTGGGAAGTTAGTTTTAAAATAGAGTCTTAGGGAAAAAAATCATAAGACGTCAATTATTTTATGTTACTTTACATCTGGAAACCTTTTATCAAACATTTTAACTATCACCTGCTCCACTGAAGATTGAGCTTGTTGCTTATGGACAAATCTGACCCAGCCCAGAGCAGCCATCATGGGCAGTCTCAGTGAGGACCAAGAGCTTGCCCCCACCAAGCCCCTGATGGGCACAAACCCTCTGCAATGCTCAGGACCCTCCCATGTGGCAGGGGGAGCCAACCAGGCCACAGAGCAGTTGGCAGCCGCTGGAGGATGGAGCCAGGCAGCGTGAAAGTCTCAATGGCCCTGTGTCCACTCACCAGGAGAGGACGAGGCTTCAGCCCACAGGCTCAGCCCCACAAAGTGGTGGCACCCTGGGAGTAAGCAGGAGCAGAAGGCCTTGGGCTCCAATCCCAGCCTAGTCTCTGGCTTGCGCTGCTAACGCTGGTTTGCCTCTGTGTAAATGGGGCTGGCAACAACCTTCCTGTGTGGAGTTCCGGAGGCTTCCACAGGGAGTCCAGGAGAGAAACACAGTGCCTGGCACTCAGGGGTAGCCAGCAGGTGCCCGCAGCCATGGCACCCACTGTGAGCCAGGAAGGTCTCAGCCCATGGCTGGCACCAGAGACGGAGGCAGCTCACAGGAACATGTCCTGTGCCAACGAGAGAATGAGCTGATTTTTAGAAGGTTGGGAGAGAAAACGAAAGTGAAATGGAGAATTTTTTTAAAAAAAGAAAGAAAATGAGAAGGGCTAGATGGCAAAGCAGGACGGAGACGCCGGCTCGAGGAGGCGACAGGGACGAGGGGCTCTCGCTGGTGGGCGAGAGGGCAAGATGCCAAGTTTTGAAATAAAGAAGTGATTAATGGAGGCAGCCAGGAGAGGCTTAGGAGGGGGCGCCTTTGAGATTGTGCAGTCAGGAGGGAAGACTGTGAGGAATTGTAAAGCACAGGGAAAAAATAAAAAGGAGGAAGAAGAGCTGCAGAAATGAAGGCCTGGAGAGCTGGTTCTGTGAGGGTTTGCGTTGATCCAGTGCGGCAGGCCGTCGGCGGCTCCCTGTGCACCCCTGCTCCTCCTCTGGGCACTCTTCCTAGGGAAACACAAGTCCTTGTCTGAAAATCTAAACACATAAGGACCCAATAATGGGAAATGAAATTCAAGAAATCTAGCAAAAACAATCGAGCTGTTTAAGCTCTGGAAGGACTTTCAAGATGGAAGCGAGAGGAGCTCTATTCTACCTCTTGCACGTTCCCTGCAAAAAAAACTGGATGTGTGTGCGGATCTCAGTGACCCCCACGCTCTGCCTCACTGGGCCTGGGGTGTGAGTGGTGGGTGGAGAGAGGGGTCCAAAACTTCGCAGTGCAGCGGGAGGAGGGGGCTGCTGCCTCCAAGCTCAGACAGGAATCACAGAAATCCACGCAGCGCATGCTCCGGAGAGCCTGAAGTGGGGGCACACTTCCACGCCCTCACGGGGTCTCCACTGCATGAACATAGCTCTGTGGCACTCTGATCCAGGAACTGCATGGGAGGGAGGGGAGATAGTGTGAGGGACGTACAGTCACCTGGCCCTGGCAGAGTGGAGGGCAGGCGGGTGAGAGGCAAGCCTTCCCTCAAGCCCCCCATCTGCAGAAGAGCTGGCCCGTGTCCTAACCCAGCCCAGGCTCCGTCCACGCCATCTCCACTGGCCCACCTATCACTTACTCATCAATCAGAAAGTTTCAACAGCACATTTGTGGATTAGGGCAGTCTGTCACATCTCCAGCGCTTAGAGAGGAAGGCGGTAGGTCAGCGGCCAGGCCCCTGGTCCCTGCGGCAGCCCATGAGGACCAGCTGGAGGAGTTGGGAGGAATGTGAGCCAGACTGTGAGCTGCCAAGCCGAGGGCACTGGTGTCTCTGTGACCAGAGAGGAGTGCTCAGGAATTCTCCAGGCCCTCGCCCACAGACGAGGCCAGCGTGTCTCTCTAGTCTGCAGAACTTAGGTACAGGATGGAAAGCTCTTACCTGCAACATAGACATTTATCGGAAGTCACATGCCAGATGTGATCATAGTCACACCTCTCTCTGCGGCCTTTTACAGACTGCTGCGCGGCTGTCCCTCACACCAGTGCTGCCTGCTGCCTGCACATGCTGCCCGACGTCCGGTATCACCCTAGGTTTCTCAGAATGCCTGATAAGATGTAAATATTCTGGGGCTGGGATTGTGGCTCAGTGGTAGAGCACTTGCCTCACATGCATGGGGCACTGGGTTCGGTCCTCAGCACCATATAAAAATATAAAATAAAGATATTGTGTCCGTCTACAGCTAAAAAAAATTTTTTAAAAAAAAGATGTAAATATTCTTTAAACAGCTGTTGTACCATAGTGTTCAGGGATAATGGTAAGGAAAAAAGGCTACAGGTTCAGCAGAGATGAAATTTTTTAAAAATATCTTTGATCCATGGTTGGTTGAGTCCATCAATAAGAAACCCCCTAGAGGCAGAGCGCAAACTACATTCAGAACAACTTAGTGTACCAGGGTGACTTGAGACATCTGAGCTCTAACCCTGACTGGTCTACCAGCTGATTTTTATGAAGGTCACATTTCTTTGTATCTCAACTCTTCCCTGTGTAAAATGGAAATATTAGACCAGCTGGTATTTAAGACTTTCAGACGCTATTGCTGCGTGGCACCTGTGCCCAGTCTGCACTCTCTGGGGCTGTTTCCTTTAAATGATGACATTGAACTTGACGGCCCCTAAAGCCTCTGGGCTCCCAAATAAAACCAATGCTGTGAATTTGATCATTTTAGCCATCCGGAGGGTGCTGCGGTGATTTTTACAAACTCCCAATGTGTCTGAACTTCTGTTGAGTTCTGGGAATGCAAGCCCCCTGGATGCTGCAGCCTGGGTCTTGCTCTGTGCCACCAGAGTTCAGGAGGCTGAAGCACGTGGTGACGGAGAGAGCAGCCACTCCTCGAAGCTCCATGCGGCCGACTCAGGGAAGCAGGGTTTATTCTCATGCTCCTTTACGCCCAGTTGCGGAGCGACGGCCCCTGGCTTCGCCCCAGTCTGCAGGCTCTGGCACAGCACCCCTCACCTTCATGGCAGCCCTAGACCCCATTACTAAAGGCAAAGGGTGAGGATCAGCCTGGCGAGCCTCCAGTTGCACCTTGGCCAGAACTGGACCCCGGGACTTGCTCCCAATGGACCAATGAATTGTGCAGCTTTCTCATTCACTTGAGTAGAAGTTTAGTGCATGTCACTGAAAACCTCCGCATTGCGATCTCTATCAGTGGGGAACTCCGGAATTTGTTGGCATATTGGCTTTAAAGCCATGCAAAGTGCCTGACCTTAGAACCCGTGCACTGGTAGTGGCTTCTGATTCCTTCATGGAAAAGAAGCAATTTTAACAGGGGGTTTTGCAACTGCCCCGTGAATAAGTCTAAACCACAGAATTTCAGCAGTGAGTGACTCTTGGACTGTTAGGGGAGGCACACATTTCCTGGGTTACAATGGGAGGAAGGGTGGTCCCAAGCCGAGGAGCCCCGGTGGCCCATCTCACTGGCAGGGAGTTGGAGACACACATGCTGCCATCGCTCTATGCAGCTGGAAATGCAGGCTCCTGGCTGGCTCAGCCTGCCATGCTGATGTGCTAGGTTGGAATGGAGAGTTAAGTTCAGACGGCAGATGCCTAGGTAAATGCACCCAGAGTGCAGGGTACCAGGGCCTGGGGCCTGGGGCCTGGCAATCCCTGCTAGCTCTGGCTACCAGGCCACAAGGACAGAGCACACCCCTGCTGGTGCCAGCCGACTCTGAGCACTGCTGTGGAGGGCTGGTGTCCCAGCGTTCACACTGTGTGCTTACCAGGGCGGGCGCCCCGTGCAGGAAGCAGCAACGGCACCGCAGGCGTGGCCCTGCTTCAAGGCCTCTCAAGGGGCCGCGTTCTCAGCAGGCGCACCCAGTTGAAGCGCAGCTTACTGATCAGAGGGAGTGGCTGGCAAGGGCAGGGATGCTGTCCAGGGTCTCCTGGGAATTCTGCATCACGTACATTCATCAAGGGACAAGGTCTCTGTTGTCCCTATCACAAGACAAAAATCACAGGTGCAGAATCAGTCTTTTCACGTCGTCCTAAGTGTCTAAGACTGGCAGGAAGACAACGGCATGCACAGCGTGTTTTACCTCGGGGTCAGTAAAGGACAGAGAAGTTCACAGTGACCATGGGCAGGACACCTTGTCACAAAGGCAATGGGGTCTACTAAGGAAAGGCTTCACTGATGAACAAGAGAGGGGACGTAAAAGCACAGGCCACCGCGGCTATAACGCCATCAGACTACCCTGAGGTATTGGATACAGGACCACAGAGATGCAGAGCTGGCCAGGGAAGGCCAAGCCCATCACGCAACCTCGGTAATCACGGATGACGGGTTCCTGGCTTAGGGCTGGCCCGAGGCAGCAGAAGCCTACCCTGCCCTGCACACAGCGCAGCGCGCCATGAGCCGGCTGGCTGAAACCGGTGGAGACTGTTCCCAGTGGGGAGACTGGTGTCCTCAGATGGGAATTCACCAGAAGGCTCAGGACACACCTTCCACCTGGACATGCACAGTGGGATCTCAGCATGTGCTTCCCAAGTGAAACTTCTGGAAATCCTGGCGGGCCTGCCTGGGTGGGTGGGGAGGGGCTCCTCGGCCCAGCCTTGCAGCCCACGGGGTTGTGCTGAGCTGGGCTTCCCTCTCCGAGCTGGGGAGTGGTTGGGTCCAGGGTGGCCTCGCTGCCCATATGCCAGTCAGCTCCTGTCTGCCTTTCTGTTTACACTGAGAACACAATGGGAGCTCCAGCCCTTCCAATACATCATTTATAAGTGCATTCTACCTCTGAATGTACAGACAGAGCTGGCTGTGGGTGAATAAGCTCTGTGAATATTGCCAAGACCCTGTGCTTTGTTCAGCATTATTCTTCACAATAGATACCACACTTTGGAAGTAATTTTAAAAAGGGAATCAAAATAGTGGTACTTTTAGCCTTTGTTTCTTTTATACCACACTGCATTCTCTGTCTCTCATTCAGCCGCTCCCATTATACTGACAAATTAAATAAACCACTCCATTGCAGAAAGGCTTGGGCAGGCAGGCCTTCGCTCCACTGCAGCCCGGGAAGTCGAAATAAACATTGAGGTGGTTGCTGCTGGCAGTTCCAGCTAACTTCAGTCAGGGAGGAAAATACCCGGGGGTGCCCAGAATCTGAGTGGGTCAGCGGCACCCCGAGCTGCCCTGCAGCCGGTACCAACCACCGCGCCGAGGGCTGCAGCTTCCAGAAGTGCCGAGAATCCCTTCCCGCTATGTGGCCCTGCAAGCATGAATGGTGAGTCACAGGAGGTGCAGGGCACAGGGACCGGTTGGTCAGCTGGGGACAGGCTGGTGGGCACCGCAAAGAAGATCAGCCAGCCGCCCAGAGCCCAGAGCCCAGAGCCTCCTCCCCCCTTCAAGCATCTTGAACTTTCCCTCCTTTTTAAAAGACCCTCTTACATTTGCTGAACTGCTTCCCAAAGAGGGAGCGGTTCTAGAGGCAGGAGGAGAGTTCTGTTTCTCTGTCTCTCTTTCTGTCTCTTTCGCTGTCTTCTAAACTCTACTTTTACTTTAAGAGTTTTGGATTTGTGCAATCACCCCGTGGTTTTGTAATTCAAGCAAGGAGGGAGCGCATGAGTGAGCTTTGAGCAGGCTCTGCTTGGGTCTTTGTAGGGTTCGAGGCGCATGGAAGCTTCCCAGACCCTGCATCTGCCTCTGAAGCATGTGGCCTGGGAGCATTTTTATTCAGGAGAAAGAGAGCCAAAAGTTTATACCTGGGAAAGATGCTCTTTTAAATCAACAACCGATTGTAAGAACAAAAACAAGACGAAGACAGATTTACCTAAGATGGCGTATACCTGGAAGTTGTTTTATGGAATCTGGGGTTGCAGCTTTGGTTATGTGTGAAGCAGTGGCTTTCCCAGAGAGTGAGCCTGCCTGGTTTGGAGAAACCGTTTTCAGTGTTGTAACAATAACCTTCTAAGGTCTGCGCTGGGACCCTGGTCCTCTGCCTGCCTCCCACGCCCACTCTGAACAAAACAGGTGGAGCTGGTGGGAACCACAGTCCCAGCCTGCCGGGGACCCCAGAGGCAGCTGATTTCCGTATGAAAACAGAACGGCAGCAAATGCCAGCTAGGAGGCTTTGAAGACTCCAGCCACCAGCTAAGATGGCCTCATCTAAAATGCAGGCATCGGGGGCTGGAGGGGGGCTCTGTGTTCCAACAGAGGCATCCCCTGGCTTCCGAGTCAGAGGGCACTGCAGGCAAAGAGAAATATTGAGCCTGAGTAGTTTGAACAGAACCATCAGGGTTCATCTTTTATTACCAAAGAAAGACTTGAAAAAGCCCAGGTGAAATTTCCTTCCATTGTCTAGGAAAATTCTCTGTAATTTGCCCCCAGGGAAATCCAAGTGACTTGTGGCCAGGCCTCCGCCCCACCGCCCCTCTGGCCGCCTCTCCTCCCTTCCCCAAGCAAATGTCTCGGCATCCCTGGAGACCCGAGTGGTGAGCGGGCAGCTGAAGGTCAGGGCTGCCCACTGCGGCCTGACTTTTAGCTAAAGAGGCTCTGCTCTTGCCCGTGGCCCTGTCGGGTCTAATTTGATGGCATTATGCTGAGGGGGTGGGCCGCTCCTGACAGGAGGGGGTTAAATGAGATTACAAGCTCTGGGGGCTGTCAGCAGCCACGGCTGCCTAGGGATGTCAGATTGCGATTTAATGGTCAGCTTTGTGCAGTATCACCGGAGATCTGCTGTTTTCAGCAACTTAATTGGCACTGTGTTTGCAGGAGTTTTTCAGGAGGTAGGACAGCTGACCAGATTTTAATGCTGAATTATTTAGAGATCACACTGGCAGAATGTCAGTGGCAATCTGTGGCACGATTTGTTTTTCTGGGGCACAGGAAGCTCATGGACGGGCAAGGTGCTAAATTCTGCTGTGACACCAGGGCTTTCTAAAAACGTTCACAGGGTCTGATGTAGCAGGGTTTATTCACAGAGAGATAAACGAAGAGTAACAGTTGCTATCACAACATATGTGCGCATCTGATTGGTGGGCATTGAGACCCACGCAAGGCAGCAGCTCCGCACGGCCCGTGTGTGCACAGATGGCCCCGGGGGAGCTGCCTGCCCCTGGGCTGAGTGACGGGGACTTGGGTGGATGTGCCCAGCAGCAAGTGCACAGCAGAGCTGTGTGTGCCCTCACACAGGGAGTCCTTCTGTGCGAGGCATGCACACGTTCGTGTGTGTACCACATAGGCGTTTCGTGTATGTGTATGTGCAGGAGGGGGCGCAGTGTCTGCACTCGTGTGGGGTGTCTGCCGTGTGCATGACGCCTGGGTTTGAGCAGCAGGCGCAGCCGTGTGTGAGTGGCGTGTGGAGGGCATCGTGTTTGTGGGGTGGCGTGTACAAGTGTGCGTGAGCGTGTGGCCATGTGCGCGCAGTCCTGTGTTTTGGTGCACACGTGTTTGTCGGGGAATGTGCACGTGCGGGGTGAGTGGGCGTGTGTGTCTCTGAGCAAAGAAGAGGCCACCAGCATCCTGCCACGCGGAACGAGCCAGCCCCCAGCCGCCCGTGCTGGGTCCCAGGGTGTATGCACCTGTGAACACGGCTGTGCAGAGGGCCTGTGGGCTGCCCGGCTGGGTCCCTGCAGGGAACAGGGTGTTGGGCAGGAGTCTGGGCAGACAGGGTGGAGTAGGGCTGCGCTCACAGGAGGGACCCTGGGTGGCCGGGACCAGCACCCGTGTGGGATCGCCATGGAAAGAAGAAGGAAGAAAGAAGAGCGAGCGTTCCGCTGGCAGACATCAGCACTGTTCCAGTGAGGGGTCAGCCCGGCTAGTTCAGGATTAGTAAATTTAATATCCTGTCAAAATCCTCACGATAATGAATCCTGGCTGGCCGGGCTGGCACAGTGGCTTCGCGCTGCAGCCAGAGAGATAGCACAGCTAATTTATGAGCAGGGGATTGTGCTGCGCTGGCAGAGCAGGCTGGGCCTGAGCCGCGGAGGGCGGTCACCACCCACCCAGGAGGCCCCAGTGCAGCCCGGAAAGGTCCTCAGCACAGGCGACCTCTGTGTGGCTGGTTCCTGGGCACCTCGGGTCTCCTGGAAGAATCAGGAAAATGCCTTCAGGATTAGAAAAGTCTGATCCTAAAGTGACTGTCCCCAGCCTGTTGGGATGTCCCTGAAAGCCAGGGTAGGAGGGTAGCCACGGAGGGGGAGGCCAGAGCCTGGCGTGCGGATATGCGCTCTGGGAAAAGGAAGAACAGGGGCCGCAACGGCCACCGGGCCAGCCTGGGTGGGTCATGGGTTGCAAAGGTAGAGCCAAATGTCATGGTGCTCAGCCAGGGACACACGAGCGGGAAAGTTCCTGCGCAATTTGTTCAAGGCTCTGCTCCTCTCTAAGCAGCTGTCAGGGCCGCGCATTATGGTACATTGAATCTGAATGGGGCTCTCAACATCAAACCCCACATCCATTATGATACCATCTCCCGCTCTAAGCCGTAATGCTTATTAATTCTGCACCCATGCTCTCTGGCTCCGGCAAATGTATTCCAGCAGCCCAGCATTTAATTTAATTAGTACAGCTGGGCCCGCGCTCTCCCGCCTGTGTTGCGGGCATTGTCAGCACGTTCTGCCGCGACACAATTACTGATTGCTTTTAGATAGGCAGAAATATGATTAGGGTATTGGGTGACTGTATCATAAGCCTTATTAGATTCATTTGAAATCTGGAGATAAATAGGAAACTTTTATTTGCAGTGTAATGAGATTATGCTTATTAGGCCAAGGCCTCACGACCTTTAGCAAAGAGCAGCGCGTCGGCGGGATTAGACCCGGGAACACTCTCTGCTCCCAGCCTCCGGCACCTCCCCTCGCTGCCGAGGCTTAACTGTTGTGGTACTGTACGCACCTAAGGCCACCTCCGTGTCCCCTCAGGTAAAGGCTGCGGGCGTCCCTTTTCCTTCCTGAAGTCTCTCGGCTGCACACGTCTGGAGACAGGGTTGTGTTTCATGAGAAATAGTTTAAAAAATCAGTGTGCAGATTGAAAGAAATTATCCTTTAAGATGTACGCATTACCTCTGAAAGGTATTTGCGTGTGTTAGACGTCACTTACAGTTAGATGTCACTTACAGAGCCTGGCCTGTCAGCATCTTAGAAAGCCACCTGGAGCCAGCCAATGCCGTGCTGGGTTTGGACAAGCAGCAGCCGCTGGAGAGGTCCACATTTCAGTTGGTGTTTACAAGGCGCTCCCAAGTTTCTAATATCAGGCGCTTCTACCCAGAATAAATCAGTGCCAAGTGGAGTGCGGCCACCCCAGAGGGCCGGCAGTGGAAGTCTAATACAATTTAGGGTAGAATATTTGAGCTGAATCAGGTCGAATGCAGGTTTTGGTTATGAAAAACTCTACTTTTAAACACAAGGAGAATAATAATGGCTCTGCGGTTTCTTTAAACTGTGAATTGTCTCCTGTATGACTCACCATTCTTATCAGATCATTCAAAACATTGCTTGATTTTGATCATCTAAATAGATCGTTTTCATCCGTGCAGCTGTGGCTTAATTCCAGTCACATGTGAAGAGTCAGCGTGTCTGCCATGACTTACGCAGAATGAGAAGCAGTTATTTCTTAGTTAAATGTATGGTCAGATCAGGATTTGCAAGTAGACACACCTCAGCCGTCTCACTGAGACCCACGGTGAGCAGGAACAGGGTCTGGCAGGATAAGGCCTGGTGGTACAGGCTTCCCTGGAGGGTGACAGGAGAGTTGGGAAACAGGCAGCAGGGACGATTGTACAGTGTGGCGAACGTGCGTGATGACACTGAACTGTGCCCTTAGAAATGGTCGAGAGGGCAAATCACGACGTATTTTACCACAACAGAGTAACAGGAAAGGAAAGAGGGGGATGGGTCTGCAGGACACCCGCCGGCAGCAGGCGTGCAGACCTGGAGGGCCACGGCAGTGACAGCCCAGCAGCTCACCTCCCCCGGCACCAGTGGAGCAGAAAGCGCTTCCCACACCCACGCTGGGTCCACGCGGCAAGCTGTGCCTGGCTCCCGCAAGCCCCAATCGACCTCTCCCTGCCAGGCACACACAGCCAAGCCAGTGGGCACACTTGCTCTTTCCCCAGAGTGCCCACCACAAAGATCTGGCTGGGTGCTGGCAGCACGGTTGCCACCCAGAACTGGAATCGGCTGATGCTGTTCCGGTGTCATTGGTCAGAACTGGGTGCGAGGAGTGAAGCTGAGGCGCCACATGCTGCGGGGACTGTGTCGTCAGTGGCTCTGAAGAGGAGGCAGCAACAGTCCCCCGCCCATGTTTGAGCAAGAGGGGGCAAAAAGGAGGCAGGACTCCCGGGCGCAGTGTAGACAGCGGCAGAAAGGGAGCAAGGGTGCGCGTGGCCACTGCACCCTCCCCAGCCCGCCGGCAAAGCCCCCTCCCTGGTGAAGTCGCAGGCACACTTCTGCCCTGCAGGACGGGTCCGTGCTTCTCCAGCCGTCTTTGTGCCACTTGCAATGTTCATTGTGATTTTGCAATTTAAATAAATAATAAGAGCCACTGAAATATGAGTGCAAAAAACAAAGAGTTGGGTTTCTTCTATGAAAACTAAATGGAGTGTTTCGGAAAGCCTAGATAAGTTCAAGGTGCTTTTTTAAAATATAGAATTACTGATTGTGAAGCCAGTATAAAATCGTGGGAACTTAAGAGTCTAAGGTCACTTGGCTTCACAAATGGTTTTAGTGAATTGTTTCACTTTAAGGAAACTTAGGAGATGTGTCATGGAGAGGGGTCTTCATGCAGGAAGAAGACTGGGTCAGCAGGTCAGCAGTCACTAGCCGCCCGTTAGAGTATTTGTGTTTTGCATTAAGATGTGTCACACGTAGAGCTGTTTCTTGAGAATCTGATCACCCACCAGTTCCATGCCATGGCCCAGAGGACTCCGGTGGGCAGTTGGTGAGCAGGCAGTGGAGCCTGGCTGGTCTGTCCTGCCTGAGGCAGCCCCAGCGCCAGGACCCCTGGGAGTTCTGTGGAGGTCATTTGGCTGCATTATGGTGGGATGAGCAGGAGGCACAGATAGGCGCCTACAGGTGCATGTGGGCAGCTCCCAGTCCTGTGCCCTCAGGCCAAGCATGGGGACGGCGAGCTGCAGCAGGGCGGGAGGTGCCCGTGTGGCAGCCCTCGCCCCTCAGTTGCTTCCTGCAGAAGGCTAGTGTTCCTCCTCGGCCCTCCAGGGCCGTCAAGCAGCCATCACACGGAGCCCGCTCTCCTCTGTCCTCCCACTCGGGCTCCAGAGGGAAGCTTCCCAGGTGCACCAGGCGCCCACCGCTCAGGAGAGCCTGGGAAGGGGCTGGATGTGTCCATCCTGAGCCAGGGGCCAGCTCAGCGTCCTCACACTCGGCCTCGTGTCCACGTGGCCAGGGCTGAGTGAGTCCACGTCCGTCTGGCCTCAGTGAGACAGGCTCTGCATCTGACAGGAGGAATGACCCGGCCACTAGTGCTTCATGCCATGGGTTGTTCCTGGCCAGGTTGGTGAGTTTCTCTGGGAGTGTTTTAGTCGTGGGTCAAAAGGGGATGTCATAATAGTGACAGATGGTTGAGCACCGGCAGAGCGAGACCAGTGACACTCACTGATCACTCCACAAGTAGGACATGATTTAGGAGGTATGTGTGCGTGTTTGGGTGACGCCTGGTGGATCTGGCACCACATCTCTCCCCACCTGCCCAGCGCCATCAGCTGGCTGTCCCCACGCTGACTCAGAAGGGTGAGTAGGAAGAAAGCACACCTTCAAACTAGTCCTTCCTCTTCTTAGTCATGCCCAAAGAACCCTGCCATTGGAGCATTTTATACAGTCAGTCCAGGTCTTCTTGCTGTTTTTGTTTTGGCCAAAGAGGAAAGATTTGGGAGAAAAAGAGAAAAGAAAAGAAAAAGAGTTAGGTGGCAGGTGAGCAGCCACGCAGTTCTGCTGGGCTGCCACACCAGTGCATCTCGGTTTTGGGGCTGGAAGACTGAGATCGGGTGTGGCAGGCTTTGAGGGAGGCTCTGTCCCAGCCTCCCCGCCTCTGTGGTTGCTGCCGTCTTTGACGTTCCTGGGCTGATAGATGCAACACCCCGACCTGGGCTGCATCTCCCCAAGGCACTCTGCCTCCTGGGTGTCTGTGCGCATATTCCCCTTTTCATAAGGACCTACTCATACTGGCGTGGGCCCCACACAGTGTGTCCTCACCTGCACTGTGGCATTCGTGAAGATCTGTTTCCAAAGAAGGCCACACTCCAAGCTGCTGGGCTGGCACTTGGATATAGCTTTGGGGGAAGCACAGCTCCACTCACGGGAGAGCAGGAATTATTTTACACAGAAATGGCGACTGTCACAAGGAAGTGGGAGAAGTCACCACTCGTGACAGTCCCGGCACCTCCTGGGCAGCCTAAAGCTGAGCGGGCTCATCCTGGGGACTCAGTGTCACATCCAGGCTTGTTTTCGTGACAATATTTTGTTGTCTGTCATCTCTTTCCCTCATATGAGATGGCAAACTTGCTCCATCCTGACTTGGGGAACCACCTTGCAGGCATCTCAGCAGAAGGGGAGTATGGGACAGAGGCGGGGACCAGGATAGGCACCCATGGAACCTGGGTCACCCAGTTGCAGGCTAGAGTCTAGGATCACAGTCTGGGAACAGCCGTGACTCTGGCTCTTGCATGTAGTGTAGACCAGGGTTGGGGTCCCCCACCCTGTGGGACTCCAAGGAAGCTTGTGAGCAGAGTCAGCTGGGTGCTGCCTCAGTCTGGGAAGCTGGCTTGCCTGAGCAGAACCAACCCCTGGGGTCACAAAGGGGTCTTTGAGGGACTCCAATCCAAAGCCATCATGAGAGCGTAGCTCCAGGGAGGGTGATGGCCTCTACGGCTTGGCTGTAGGTGGCCGAATTCAGATCTGGGTGTGAGGTTTGACACTACATCTCAGCAGCTGCCCATGAGGGCCTGCCTGATATTCCAAGAGCCCCCGACCCCCAGTCTGTCTCACTTTCCTTCTTTCACTGGAGCCCATTATGTGAAACCTTCCCAGAAATTTTCCTTGATTAAAACAGACTAAGCAAAAGATACCAAAACCTATGGGATGCAGCAAAAGCAGTTCCAAGAGGGAAGTTCATAGCAATAAATGCCTAGATCAAAAAATAATATTCCACACAAACAGCCTAACTTTATACTTCAAGGAGCCAGAGAAGCAAGAACAAACCAAGTCCAAAGCCAACAGGAAGGAGAAAACAATATGGAGCAGAAATAAAGGAAATAGAGTATAGAAAAAATCAACAAAACCAAGAGTTTCATGTCGTAATTATTTCAAATGTATATCAAAATATCACATTGTATGTCTTAAGTATATACTATTTTTATTTTTATAAAATTTTTGAGACATGACCTCACTCCAGCATGACTAGCTGTTGTCAAAGAGAACAGATAAGTGGGAGAAAGGGAAGCCGTGCACACTGCTGGTGGGGCGCACGGCATGTGGAAACAGCACGGTCGTCCTCAGAGGTTAGAAACAAGCACAGGCCCTGGCCATCCCGCTCCTGGCCATACATCCAAAGGAACTGAGATCATGACCTTGAAGAGCCCTACCCCCACGTTTACTGTAACAATGGCCAAGAAATGGAAACAGCCTGCGTGCATCGTGGATGAATGGATAAAGCAACATGGTGGACATGCACCGTAGAACTCTCTCCTGCTTCAAAAGAAGGGTTGCTGTTTGCAACACCTCTCAGTGAAATAAGCCGGGCATAGGGAACTGACCCTCCTGATGCCTCTATGATAACTCTGAAGGAGTCCCACTCATGGAGCCGTGGTGGTTGCCAGGGCTGGAGGGGAACGTGGACAAGGAGAGCCAAGTTTTCTGTTGTACAAGAAGGATGAATTCTAGAACATTGTGCCTTTAAATCAACATTTAAAAACGTTGCTAAGAGGGTAGATCTTATGTTATGTCTCCCTAATCATTATCTTAATAATAACTGTAACTAAGAGTCAGGGAACCTCTGCACATTTGGGGAAGCTTCATGAAAAGACTGTGCCAATGGTTTCTCGGGCCAACGCTTACCTCCAAACCCATCAAGTTGCATGCACTAATGATGTGCAAACTTTCATTATATTAAAACAACTAAATGCAAAAGAAGGTTGAAGGAAATATTTAACCTAGCATGAATCCACCCCATGAGAGGAGATGAGCATTAGGGTAGCCGTGCCAGAGGTCCCAAGAATCTCCTGGGACTCCCTGTGGCAAGCATCACGCCATCTTAGCCTCTGTGTAGAATGGCTCCACACCGAGTGTTAGAAGCAGATTCTCACCTGTACCAGGACCCTCTCGATTACCACCAAGGGCTGGGAAGCCTGTGCTTTCCAAAAGCACCTCCACTTTCGGAGCAATGCTGCAAGTTACGGAAAGGCTGTACTCTCTTTACTTCTCACAAGTCTTTGAAGGAGACACCATCACCTATGAGGAAGCTTAGCTTAAAGGAGGAGCTTGCCACAATCAAACAGCTAGTAAGCTCTGAAGGCCACCCTCAGCACCATGGTGTTCACTGTGAATAGAGGGACATGCACTTTGGGCATAATGATATCCACTCTAGACACTGTGACATCTACCCCATACACAGTGATATCCACTGTGGGTGTGGTGACAACTACCCTACATGTGGTGATGTCCACCATGGGTGGAGTGCATCCACCCTAGACCTGATGACGTCCACCCTAGACATAGTGATGTCCACTGTGGGCATGGTGGTGTCCATTCTAGACATGGTGACGTCCACCCTAGGCCCAGTGATGTCCACCATGGGTGTGGTGACATCCATTCTGAACATGGTAACAGGGTGAATGGAAGAGAAATTCGGGCAGAGAAGACAGTTCACAGTCTCAGCTTTGGGCTCACAGCACACACCTGCCCCTGTGCCGCAGCCCTGGTGAAGAACAGTAACCTTAAGCACAGCAGGCATCTCTTAGAGTACCCACAGGCACGGCGTGCACCAGCTGGTACTACTGGGCGAGCAGAGGAGGAGCCATGGGAAATGCCCCTCACCGTTCCCCACAGGGTCCGAGACAGGCGGCAGGACTGCAGTTTCCGAATAGCCTGCGCACTAAGATGTGTAACAGGAAATGCATCGTTCAGTACTAAATACATATTTGCCACTATAAATAGAAACAAGTCTTCCCTCTGGCCTTGTTTTAAAGCACATGTGTATAGGGGAAATAATGACGAGTCCATTCATGGAATTGTAATAATTGCTATATGTTTGCTTGATGTGGATTCAAAGGTAAATCACAACAGAAGTAATTAGAGTAATTATTAAAGTCTGCCTTTAATCTGGAAGCCCCAGGGAACATTACGCATTGATTCTCTGGAGCCTGATATGCTTAGTACTCAAACGTGCTGCCTCTGGAACCTTCCGCAGGTCTGCTGGTGTTTGGGATAACATTTTTGCTGGGGGTCGTGTCTCACTGTGACATTCTCTGTGAGGCTACTCAGGGTGCTTCCAAGGAAACCAAAACTCAGCAGAGAAAGCGTTAGTGTTTCTTGGATCACCTTCCTTGGTGTTCATAACTCCAAGTTTTCTAGAATTTTGTCCAAATTAGAAAACTGGAGGCAAAGTGCTCTTGGTGAGAGACTAGACTCCCAACTGTCTCTTTTTCCAGATCCATCAGAGTGAGAAGTCCTTGAGGACAGTGTCAGTTTAGCCAATTGCCATGGAATTCTGTGACAGTTCTCTAGAACCCAACTTGCTGTCCCTGAAAATCACTGACTGAAGAAAAATACCCCACAGAGAGTGGGCCTGACTTGTCCTTAGCTGATTCGCCCAAATCATTCTGTGTGCACCTGTGGGCTTCCGTCAGGAGGGGAACTCTTCCCCCTCCCCAAGGGGCGGTGTGGTGGAGCTGGCCTGGCATGATCTGCTTGCTCCAGTGTCTCTGTAAGTACGTGCTCTCCCTTGCCCAGCCACGTTTAATCTGTTGCTCTGAGATGGAAGGGAAGTTAGGATTTGCAATTACATCTTCACTTACCAGAAAGTGATTCACTAGCAGGTCAAACAGGGTCCTTCTGGTGTTCAACCAATTCATTCCTTCATTAGAATACCTACCTCTACGGCGTTGGTGGAGACTGGATGTATAGGGTTCATAATCTAATTAAACAGAACAAACGTAAGTATATGAAGACCAGCACACAATAGTGTGCCGAGCGAGAGCCAGTGGAGTCCAGCCATGCGGCCTGGAACTGCAGTGCAGCTCCAGGCCCCGGGACCTCAGGCAGGCCATTTGTCTTCCCTGGGCCTTGTTCTTCCCGTCTGTAAAATAGGGGTGGAATGGCCCCTGTGTCCCAGGGCTGCTGGGTGGAACCGGGGAGACCATGTAGGTGGTGCGGTGACCTGGGCTGCCCTGTGGAGGCCTCCTTAGTGTGAACCCTGGCTGCTGCTGCGGCAGCGCCTCCTCCTGCCTCCGTGAAGTCAAGCGACTGTCTGTCAGAGGGGAGTCACCTTTTCCTTCTCTTAAAGGAGGTGCACCTCCAGGGACTGGGTGCAGGAGAAGGCGTAAAAGGAGTCCGATCATTTCTTTCCTGCTCTGGATCCCGCAGAGTCGGTGGTAACCACAGCGGCAACTCCACCCCGGCTTCCTGTCAGGGCCTCGCTGGGGACCTCCATGACCCAAACTGGCCTGATAACAGTTCTTCGCAGACACACTGGCCCATGTGGAGGGGGCCATGTAGAGAGAAACTACCACGCACCCTGGCACGCGCCCAGGGCTTCCCTGTGCTGGTCTTACTGTCACCTGGTGGTTCCCTGCAGGGCTGGGAACAGTAAGCCAGGGTGTGGTGGTGCACGCCTGCAATCCAGCAGCTCAGGAAGCTGAGGCAGGAGGATCACAGGTTCAAAAACAGCCTCAGCAAAAGTGAGGCGCTAAGCAACTCAGTGAGACCCTGTCTCCACATAACATCCATAACAGGGCTGGGAGGTGGCTCAGTGGTCAAGTGCCCCTGAGTTCAATCCCCGGTACCTGCCCCCCTCCAAAAAAAAGCAAGCGTCATAGGAAGAGGTTGGTACACAGACAGTCACTGAGACTTACTGCTGAAGATTTTTAAAACTAGTAACTGGAGGGCTGGCCTAGCAGGCCTGAGGCCCTCAGTCCAGCCCCAGTAATACATGCAAAAGCGAAAACAAAAACAAACCCACAAAACTGGTAAAATCATAAACAAAGCAAGTTTCTGAGAATGAGACGGCTTTCTGGCTGGTCTCCACACAAATGCCCAAGAATACAGAGCTCAGGCCCTTGGTCAGACATTCCCCAGTGTGGACCCTTCCTTCAACAGGAGCGGCTGAGGTAGTACAGCCAACAAGCTCTCGTCCTGGGCAGCAGGCTTGACAGCTCAGGTTTCGTCTCAGCCATCGATGCAGTGGATATTTCTTCCTTCATCTCCAAACCACATGAAAATCAAATGTCCATCTTTATCCGGTGCCCTGAATTTCCTGAGCTTACAAAAGCATCTGAAACAAGTAACAAACATAGATGCTGACGGCACCAAAAGCAAAGCTGGCCATCTCGTGCTAACGAATTCCAGGACAGACGGATGCACGGAGCCGCCTCTACGCCGAGCGCCGGGCACAGGCCCACAGCCACAGCCAGCGCTGCTCCTGCAGTAGGGTACTCGCGTCTCCTCTCGGGATCCTGGCCAGGACAGCTTACTTCAAAAGGTTCCTGGGAGGCTCGGTGTCACCCACACCTGCACCTGCAGGGTGATGGCGAGGAAAGCGCTCCAGATGGTTGTCACAGTGCTCCGCACGTGGAATGTGGCAAAATGGGAGCATCTAGGAGCCAGAGCCGGAAGTGGAATTTTCCAGCTTAGAAGGCATGATCAGGGTGAGGGGGCAGGACTCCACGGAAGGGAACTTCAGGGTCAGTTGTAAGTCTGACTGGCACAGTTGCCTAAGGGACTGGCTGTCCAGGGGTGGCTTCAGATGCTACATGTGGGGTCTGTGTGGGTGCAGAGAAGGACATCTCTACAGAGTCCACAGACCTCCCTGCCTGCATGATGGTTCCCTACAAATGTGTGGCTGAGCAGCATAGCCTTCCTGAGCACAGACGACACGCAGGGCAGAGCGGGGGGAGAAGCTTGCAAACAGCGGCTGCAGGAACAGAAACCAGCACACACGGTAAACGCAGGCAGGGTCACTGCGCAGAGCCAGCCCAAGATGGAGAACTCTCCCCAGCCGGCACTGGTGCCGCCGCAGGCACCTGAGGCTCTGGGTCTGAGGGGTGTTCCCAGGAGAAGGAGCATCTGAGACCAAGGGCAGTCTCCTGTGCCGAGGGTACAAAGCCCAGATTCCACGTCCTTCCAAGCAGCGTTCAGTAACTACCATTCGAGGTCATCACAGAAGTGGTCTGGGGCCGGTTTTGGCCTAAGAATGGAGCCACGCAACAGGATGGGAAAGCCTGGAGAGTGCCGACGGCCATGAGTCCTCTACTCCACACAGGGGCCACCTGGCACGAGAAGCTCAGACGCCACCTCAGAAACGTACGTTCATCAATTCTAAATTTGTGGAACAGAGCAGCTTGGTGACCTGCTTAGTGAAGTACAGATGGGTCGTCAGGGATGTCTGAAGCCAAATGTGCGGCGGCAGCTGCTGGTCACACTGCCCCCTCCACCGAGCCTGCAGGCAGAGATGGTGGAGAGACTCCACTCCATCCAGCGGTGCAGATGTGGACGGGCTCTCCTCCCTGTTCTCTGGAGCCGTGAGGTTGTCCGACGTGGCTGAAGAACACTTAGAACAAACCCCTCTTCATGTCCATTTCATTTGATCCAGGAACTTTTTGGATAAAAAGGTACTCCAAAGTGCAAACATCTAAATCCACCTGTCATTCAAACCTCTGTGGGAACTGCAGGGGTGGAATGGGGAGGGTCTACGTGGCCTGCCCCTGCCCAGCGGGCCCTCTCAGTCTGGGCAGGGTGGCCTGTCAGGCACCTGACTCCTGGGACATGGCAGGGAGGGCAGTTTCCTTGCCCCTGCCCAGCAGTCTGGCCCAGTCTCCCCTGCTGGCCCACAAGACTGGCACAAGTCCACCAGAGATTCCAGCAGTGCCAGCTCTGTACCAAAGTTTTGACCAGAATTATGCCACACATCTAAGGTAGGTTGGCAACTGACACCCACCTCCAGCCTCTCCCTGGCCTCTATTGGACCTCCCTTTGGCACCAGTGACTTTTTTGATTTGAGGATTGGGTTGTTTTCCATTTGGCAGAGACCAGCTGGCTGAGGAGATGGACATTTCCAGCAGGGAGGTAGATTTGAGGTTGTATACACCTCAAGGCCCACCTGATACCTGATACTAGAGATCAGAAGGCAGAAACTAGAATGGGCCAATCAGAGGTCAGAAATAAGAATGGGCCAATCAGAAGGCAGAAACTAGATGGACTGGTAAGAGGTCAGAGGCTAGAATGGGCCGATGGGAGGCCAGGCATATGAACTGAAGCAGGACGCTGGTGGGGGCAGGAGGCACAGCGTAGGGTGGTCCCAGAGGCAGCTGGAGAGCCTGGGGCGTGGGGCCCCGGATGGAGGTGGTGTGGAGAAGGAGAGGCCCTAGAAAGAGGGGAGCTGGGAGAGGCTGTCCTGGTGCCCCCCAGCTGCCCCTGCCATTCCCGGGATGCAAGCGTCTGCCTTTCACCCAGCACTGCTTTTCTCTTCAACTGCGGCAGAATTGCTTTCAAGCGGAGAAACTTTCACCACATGAGCAGGTTTCGCACCCTAACAGAGGACTTGTCCACTGTGTGAACCACAGAGCACCCGTCAAGCAGAGTCTCCGTGGAAGTCCAAATGCAGGGTGGGCTCTCTGTTGGAGGGGCTGCCTCCCCACCCACCCTGTGGCTCAAAGGAACCTCCACGCGTCTTTTCTAAGAGTGGGGGTGTGTCTGAGGAATGGGGTCCCTCCCAGGGAGCGTGGAGCCAAGGCGCCTTGGGTCAGCAGGCCCCTCTGGTGAACTGCAGCAAGAAAGGTCAAAGGCAGGAAGACGGGCTGAGAGCCAAGCAGCTTCTAGGGTGCTGTGAAGCTGTTGTGGGTGCATCTGCCTGCTGGCGAGTCGAGTGGATCCTGTCAGCTTTGGTTACCGCAAGTGCAGGGTAGATCCGCCACCGCCTCCACGCTGAAGACAGCTCTTGGGGCGCGGGGACACTCACCCTCGCTGGTGGAGCCTGCCGCTGCCCCATCCCTACTCTCTTCCAGGCTGGGGGTCTGTGCAGGGGCGCCCTGAGAATAGCAGACCCCAGCATCTCCTCCTCCAGAGCCTCCCTCTTCACTGCTCAGACCTCCTTCCCCCAGGCTTGCTGGGGTGAGCAGGGGCTTCTGCAGGACTTTGTAGGGCACCCAGACTGGTGTCTTCAGCCGGAGAAGTTCACTGTCTCACAGTTCTGAGTGGAAGTCCAGGCCAGCCACGTCTGCAGGGTGGGCCCCTCTGAGTCCTCCAGGGAAGGACCTGCTCCAGGCCTTGCTCCTGGAGCTGCAGGCGGCCGTCTTCCCCCCGTGTCTCTGCACGCCTCCCTCCATGCGTCTGTGTCCATGTTTCCCTTCTCTAAGGTCACCGCTCACAGTGGGCCGCCCCTTGACCCGATGCCTCTGCAACAATTTGTCTCCAGTTAGGTCCCATCCCGAGGCCCTGGGGATCGGGACCTGAAATGGGGCACCTGCTGTGTCCCAGCCCAGGAACGACACCCCAGCAGTCTGCAGAGTTCCTCCCGAGCCCTCCTCCTCTGTTCCTCAACCAGACACCGCATCCTCAGGACCAGCATCTCTCCTCGTCCGCTGCAGCTGCTACTTAGTGTAGCTCGTTCTCTCACCGCCCTTGGCAGGACTGGGAAGAGGAGGCGCTTCTGCCTGAGCCTCACACCCTGCCTCTGCTCCCAGCTCTCAGGCTGTGAGCTCTCCTTTGCTCAAAGATCAACCGGACGTCTGCTGACAGCTCTGTTACTCCCCTGGGCCTCTATACGGTCCTTCCCCATTTTCTGACTGAAGTTGTCTTTCCATCTTTCTGCCCTTATGAAATCAGTTCCGACTTCTTCCAGGGAGGCTTCAAGGCCTGCCCCATGGGAGACCTTCCCTCTCTGGGGTCCCTGGGACATGCAGTGTCGGCATCTTGTAGCCAGTTCTTGTCCTGTTGCCTGGTGTGTGGCTGCTTGGTCCCGCAGCAGCGTCCTCTCTCCTGGCTCCTCTGTGAGCTCTTGAGAAGAGGACCGTGTCTAGCTAGGCTTTATCCACCAGAGCCACTACGCTGGGCTCAGGGGCTGTCCTGCCGGGATTGCTGCTGGAGGGCTGCCCTGATGGAGGCACGGTGGAGCATGGAGAAAGGGTCGCGCTGGCGGCTGGATCCCCACAAAGGCAGGAGAGGGCTGCAGCTCTGTCCTTGACCAGCTGCCTTGTGCCTCACCATTAAATGGAGGTCTCCTAAGAGTCCGTCTTGGGCTTCCTGATGTTTTTCCCAGAGTCAGAAACCTGCCTTTCTAATGATGAACTTGTTATTCGCCTTTCCTGGATGAAGCCCTGCGCCTTCTGTTACAAGATTCTGCATGGCACTGTGACTTCTAGGCACCAGAAGTTCTCATAGCGACACTGGAGTAAGCTAGATGTGAGTTCAAATCATGACTTCACACGGATGGAAAGCAAGAACAGACACCTGTCTTGTGGGCATATGGTGAAGACAAAATCAGATGACGCCGCCTCTGCCCTGGCTATGGTGCTGTGGGTGGTTTACAAGGTTTCTGGTTTTCATGTTGAAATCCAGCTGGGCTCAGGAGACAGAGTCCACCCCGGCCTGCATGACGGGATGTGTTCAGGAGGCTGTGATGGGTCCATCGTGTGCTAAGGGCAGCCTGCCTGTCCAGGGCTCTGTCTCCTGAGCAACAGGGACATCTGGCAGGAGACTGGGAAAGATGCTGGGCGCTGCGCCTGTGACTCGGGCGAGGACACCACTGAGGAGAACCGTCTCTCCTTGGATGCCTGTTTAGTCTGACTGCCCAGCTTTCAGGTCTGCTCAGAAGTCGCGTCCCACAAGTGAGCTGTGCTGGATGGACCCGCCTGCTTCCAGAGATGGCCTTTTCAAATACTAGGGAACTCCCTAAAAAGCATGTGAACAAACCCCAAGGCCATCGCTTCAGTGGACCCATCTGCTACTTTCTTATCCTCGCCACCCTCCCCGTGCCACCCAGCCCTTACACTGTCCCCATCCCACACACCCCATGCCACCTTCCCACCCCGCGTGTTCCCGGTGGCCCTCCCCCACACCCCGGGTGGCCCTCCCCCGTCCACACCTGTCAGGACCCTCCGTTAACGGGGCAGCGGGGTTTCTTTCTTTCCCGTTTACTTTCCGCCTCACCTTTGTCAAGTGACAGCAGATCTGCACTACACATGAAGGAAATTTTGAGGCCTTTTAATTTCCATTCCAGTTGATTTGACGTACAAGTTTATGCTGTTATTTTGTAGAAGGAGCAACAGGGGCGATTTAAATTCAGAAAATTTCATCCGTAGGTGCCACATTTACTTTTCACGACGCGCCCCTGGTGAATAGTTTATACAGCCCCCTGAATGGGAGCAGCAGTGCCCGAGGCAGCTGGAGGCAGGCAGGAGGATGCCCGGCCACCGCATAGCAACCGCGAGGTTTCCAAGGCACATCGCCCTCCGACCCTACGCCACCAGTGAGAACATCAAAACATGCCTCCCCAAGATGGCTGGTGCCCATTAGTGTTAGGGCTGCTGCTCCATCAGGAGTGACAGAGCCCTAATTATTAAGGTAATTAGAAGTTATAACACTGGCAACATTCGAGGGAGAACTCACAGGGCCCATTAACAATGTTACTTTAAGTGATCAGGCTGTGAACTGCTCAAATCTCTAATCACATTACACGTCTGTCTTAAAGGGCGATGTGATCAACTGATGGGAGCCGGGGTCACTGTCCAGAGGCCACCGTGCGGCCCTCCTAAGGGATGCTTTCACAGGCATGGCCTTCAGGAATGCTGTTTGGTTTTCTTCTGTTGAACTGTATACATTATGCAGCCAAAAAATCCTGACCTTGATACATTTATGTGCATTTTATGCACTTTTTAAAATTCTTTCTGCTGTTTAATTTGCTTCTTTATGTTTATTCGGTATTTACATCAACCTGGTTAAAGATAAACCTAGATGCCTATAGTTAGATTCTTTTTTAGATACATATAAACACTTAAACATTATTATTTAACCGCTATAAAATCAAGTTTTGGTAATATAGAATTATAAAGGAGATCTTCCAATAATATACCATTGAACTTTTGTAACCAGAGTAAGAAATTTTATATTGCATCCATCATAATATTGTGGTTTTCTAGAGAGATTTATCATAGCACCCAAATTGTTTTGTGAGACCCAATAAGGTTTGCTTATTTGTCCTAAGTCATTACCTAATTGCTGTGTTTAAATGATGTGGGGTTTTTAATTAGACTTCCAGAAAGGACAGCATTTCAAGTTGACTTTATTGAGAGCTTTGCTTTTATTTTATGAGTCATCTGTCATTTGAAAATCACCTACTAATTCATACCACACACAACTTACAGATATTGAGAATGACATTCCTTCATTTAAAACCAGGGATGCCGGGGCCACGCGTGCTGGACGGAAGGCACAGCTGCAGTCTCTGTCGTCCTGAATCGATAGCACACTTCCACTCCCCTCTGCTCTGTCCCGGCCAGCTCCGCTGCAGCCTGTGCTGGGGCCTGGGAGCCCTGGGGGCAGCCCCACCCCTCCCCCAAGAGTCCCGGGTTCATGCCCACCTACAGGGGAGGGGCTGGTGCTGCTGCTCCCTGGAGCTCATGTTAAATGTCCCATTGTCACGTGAGCTCTGCAGCCTTCCTGAAGAGACAGAGGAAACTAGGGCCCTGGTTCTTGCTGGGATCCATGCTGGGGGGCCAGCAATGAGGACACCTCTGCCTCAGCAGGTCTCCCCCTCTGCTGACTGCTGAAGTGGTGGCCCCAGCGGAGCCCTTGGAGTGGACACCCAGCCAGCCAGGGGAGGGACGTCCACCCTAGAGTGAGGACGGGCCTTCAGCCTCCAGTGAGACACGAAGGAGGATGATCACCTGCCTCTGGGAAGTCGCTGCAGAGACACTTCCAAGGTCTTTTGATCCCAAACTTGAAAGAGTGAGGAAGCTAAATTGGGAGTTGCCATCCCCCTCCCACAGCAGACATGGTATTACTTGTCTGCCCACTTTTCCCTCCTGAGGGAATCCTCAAGCGTCCACCCTCCTGCTCTGCTGATCATGAGTCAAGGGGAACGGCCCAGCCCAAATGTATAGCGCCTTCTCAATGGCCACAGCCTGGTCCCAACAGACACAGGTGTAGACACAGTACGAAGCAACCTGGCACAAGATGCCGATCGCAGCTTCTCAGCCCGTAAGATGTCTGCGGAGATCTTGCTCCCCATCACCTTGGACATGGTGCAAGAGAGTGAGAGAACACCTGGCCCTGTTTGAATGTGGTGCTGGCAGCCGGGCACAGCCTGGGAAGACTAGCCTGAGGTCAAGGCCGTGTGTGAGGATGCCCCAGAGGCAGAGGGAAGAGCCTGCCTCCTCCTTCACCCAGATAAAGCCCCGAGCCACACTCTTTGGTGCTCCCTTGTATTTGAGATTATAATTAAATTTTGAAATAGACTTTTAATGTTCTCACCACAAAGAAAGGATAAATTGGCAAAGTGATGGATGTTAATTAGATTAACTAAAATTTTCTATTATGTGTACATGCATCAAAATATTACATTTCCCCCCATAAATATACACAATCATTTATCAATTAAAAGTAAATTTTAAAAAGACAGAAAAACAGAAATAAATAAAAGGAGATTTTTATAAGTAACAAACAAACAAAAGTTCCTTATTGTTAAAGACCTTTAAAGGGAGTTTCAGTTACTTGCAGCCCAGAGCATCCCTGTGCAACACAATCACGTGGCATTCTCATCTCAGGTGCTCCCCAGTGAAGAGCAGAGCAAACGTGCAGCACTGGGCCCCTGTTCTAGAACAGGGAGCAGAGTGGCCACTAACTGAGAGATGAGCAGAGGAGATCATCCCTTAAGCTTCTGGAGTCCAGCGAGTGCCAAGTACTGGTGACGGTATTGAAGGATGAATGGCCATGAGGACCCAAGAGGAGAGCCACGAGGCCCTTCTGGGCTCCAGACCCTTCCGCCTCCACTGGCCCCACGTCGAAGGTCCTGCCCCTGCTGAAGCCTGTTCCTCACAGGCCGCTGAGCGACACAGGGCACCTGGGGAAGAACCATAGCCAGTCTTCAAGCAAGGCTCTCAGTGCTTCAGCCCCCTCTTCCCACGTTGGTCCAGAGGGAACATTTGTACACTCCACCAGCACTGCTTCTGCCTCTGCCTCCGCAAGGCCACTGCACCTTAGGCTGGTCAGAAAGAAGGCGGCAGGAGGGACTGGAGTCCTACCTGCTCGGCACTATGTCCCCAGCACACAGCAGCCACCTCTGGGCCTGGAGTGTGTGGCTGAGGCAGTGCTGCTAGCCGGGTGCTGCCTCTGCTGTGCCCGTTCACCCCAGCCTCACGCCACTCCACAGCGGGGTCGCTAGCCCCCTGTGCAGCCACAGGCAGGACAGGTCTTGCTAAGCTCACACTCTGGTGCTTCTTTACCTAAAGCAAGTCAAATGCCTCTGGCAGTTCAGCCAGGGTTACGGCTAACAATTCCAGTTTCAGTGCGTCTTTCCAGCTCTCCTATAGATACCTTTGCTGTGGCCTTTGGAAATGCCTGACAAGAGGTTTAAGATTAATCGAACCTTTCGTTAAATGTGAAGGTGAAATCAAATGCTCTTCACCCTGACCCCAGGTGGTACATGGGCGGGGTGTGCTCAGTGCCAGGTGTCCTTTCAGTAGTCATGTTTGTCCACGTGGGAAAACACACATGTGCACACACACATGCACACACATCCTTAGTGGTGGTCACATGGTTCTCCATGGGGAGCAAGACTGAGGGGCTCTGCCCAAGTAACAGCACCTCCCCAGCCTCAGAAGTGTGTGATGAGCTTCACGCTTCTGCATTTTTTGCCGTCAGCACATAGTAGCATTTATTTTGGGGTCGTGTGGGTGATTTTGCACAGGAAGAAAAGGTAGCGTAGACAGCAGCTCTATGTTCAGTGTGCCGCATCCAGCATCTTCTCCAGCACCTGTAATGCAACCTGTGAATGCTGCGGCAGGCCATAGGGGCGCCTGATGTCCTTGCAAGCCAGGACCCAGTGAACCCTGGTCCCCTGTGTCCCAGGGGACCTGTCCTGCCTGTGTTAACAAAAGGAGCAGGCTCTGCCTGTCCCAGGAGGGGAGGCCTACTGCCACCCACTCTGCCGCACGCTAACCACTGTGCCTCCTCATGCCTCGGGATAAGATCGAGCACTTCTTAGTCACTGCAAAACATCAGCACATTAACTTGCAACACGTAGGAAGACCTCAGTGAAAAAGGGAATCAATCCTATGAAGTGTAAAGAATTTTTGAACTAAAATTAGTGAGATTATTAACATTCGAAAATCACGAACTCAGCAGGGGCACTAAAACATTTCATTTTAAGAGCATTGCATCAGAAGAGCTCTGAAAACAGGGAGCCGGGATGTGGCCTGGAACCTGGGCTTTCCCTGCCCTCCCGTTCCCCTCTCTCTCTGCTCATGGTGCCCTTCCCTGCACCAGCACAGGACTGAGTCCTGCAGAAGCCTGGCTTCACAGCATCACAACCACCTGTGTGTGCACAGCATGTCTGTCTATAGGACACGTGCCTACACGTGTACACACCTGCAGCACCATTAAATAGCAATTTAAGTCAAGGGTAAGTGCCTCTGATCTCAGCAAATGGTGCTTAGTACTGTTGTTTTTGAGATCAAAGGGTTCAAGGATTGTGGCTTTGAGGGTGCAGCGCTCACAGACTCAACTTCGAGCTTGTCCTACAAATGAAGCCCATGCCAGAGTGTGGCGCAAGGTCCCGAGTGATCTAGGTAGCTGGACACCCTCAGGAATCCCTGGCCAGTTCTAGAACTCAAAACCTGTGCAAAGAAAGAGCAGGAAGCTTCCCTTTGCCACATGGTTATTTCCTCCCCATTCCCTTGCAGCCCAAGAAAGGAGACAGAAGCGCTGGGCGTCCTGTCCAGCATGGCCTTCCAGCTCCGACTGGAGATGTCAGCAGCTCCATCTGCCCCAGGTCATCGCAGGGGGACAGGGCAGGTTGCCATGGACTTCCCCTGAGACTCGTTCAAGTTCACACGCATGCCCGTGCCAGAGGGGTCACTATAGCCAGCCTGGACGGGGCTGCTTGTCCTCATGAGAGTTCTGACATAGCAGAATGCAGTGTATTTGAAGCTCTTCTCACCTGGAAATAAGAACATTAAAGCTGGTGTCCAGTTACCTCAGGCCCTTCACCAGCCTCAACATTAGACATGTGATGTTTGGTCTTTAGGCCACAATTTGCTCTCAGAATCACGGAAGGGCTCCCAGAGCGTTCACCCATGCGAGTTGGGTCTAAATAGACACAACTTAAATTAAAACTGGTAAAAATGTTATGTATTTATTAATTTATTTAAAAATGACAATTGAACATGTCATCACTCTGACGTTTTTGTGCAAGATAACCCTATTTTACAAGAAGGAAGGCATCAGTGACAACAGGGGCATTGTCTTACACCTGCCTTAAAGGAGAACAACCCGATTCTCGCGGTTCCGTGGGCCACCTGTTGCTGTGTGCTGTTGGGTTGAAATATACGAAGCCAATTGTGCCCCACACAGCTTTGCACAGTGGCACCTCCCTTAGCCACAGGGCTGCCTTCCAAGAATAGTCAGCAGGTTCTTTGCTGTGGCAAGAACATGGCAATAATGCCCACTGCAAGAACTGGCACAGCTCACGCCACACAGTGCCAGGCGTTCACGTCTACACACATCCAGACAGAGACAAGGGACAGTGGAAACTGCGTGGAAGACTGCAGGGGTACAGGGCCCCTGTGTCCCTGGCTTGCAGGACCCAGGGCTGCTCCAGGTGAGCGGGCAGTGGCTGTTCCCACATGCAGGCCGGGGACCACGGTGCCTGCTGTGGACTTCCCGTGCACACTGCCCGCAGGCTAGCCACTCACAGAGGTGTTTCCCCTTTAGTCAGTAGCAATTAATCTTAGTTCACTGTAACTTCTTACTTCGTGGACTTTTCAACGTTTCCAACTTTTGACTCCTGTAATAACACTTAGCTCAACATGCAAACACATTGTTCAACCATACAAAAAATATTTTCTCCTTTTTATCTTTATCCTATGATTTTTTTTCTACTTCTAAATTGTTTTTGTTCTTCTTCTACCTCTAACGTCTTTGCTACAGTCTGAGACACAACACAGACACAGGCCCAGGCCTGCACAGTCGGGTGGTCGGCGACACTGTCTCCCGCACCCACGTCCTGTCCTCTGGCGGGCCTTCAGGGGCAGTAACTCAGGAGCTGTCTCCTGTGAGGACAACCTGCTTCTGGAACCACCTGAGGGCTCTTGAGCAGCGTTGCTCTTTCCAGGACTGTCCGAGGTGGCTGACTGGCTCTCTGTGGGTTGCTGTGCACAGCATTGCTGTCGGCAGAAGCCTCCCGGGTTGCGTCCGTGCTCTATCTTGCTCAGGCGCCCAGCGAGGCTGCAGGAGCTTCTGCTAAGCAGCTCCCTGCGATTTCTTGGGGTTCTCCTTCTCCCTCAGCTGCTTTCCCTCTTGAGCCTCTGCAGCCATAGGGACGCTCTGGCTGCACCCTTGGTGGACAGGGCCCATCCCCGTGGGGTGGGTGGCTGTGGGGCTTGGATACGACACCCCCGCGTGGCACATGCTGCCTTCAGGGACACTCAGCATGGAATCCGAGAACATAACCCATGTGGCCATGGGTCTGCCTTGCACTTTGAACGGATCCCTACCCATTTGTGCCTCTGCGACACCACGATTGTCGTTTGGAAGGTGTCAGTTACCATCCTGCCCTTGACACAGCTCCTTATGTGGCTTCCAAAACTCGGGTTCGCACGCTGTCCTCCATTGCACCAAGGAGCCTTCAGGACCAGGGAGCGGCTCGCCTGCCGGGGCAGAGGTGAAATGCCGCCACTGGCCCCAAACCTGCCACTGCCTCCTCAAGCGACAGGCCAGTTCTTTCATTGCCAAGAGAGCATCTGCCACATGCCCACTGCCCAGTGGTCACCTGGCCATGTCCTTCCATATAAGAAAGCTCCCCTGAGAAACAGAGCTGGCCCAGCTGCAGCCCACCAGGCGCACAGCACTCCTGCCCGGAGCCCCTCCCTGCAGTGTGCCTGCCACGCACATGGTCACAGAATGTGACAGTGGCTCAAGGGACAGGGACAACTGAAACTAACTGAACACACTGCACTGCAAGTCATGCTGCCACCATCACCGGCTCCTTGCACACATGGCAGTGAGGAGAGCGGGGACCCTCGTGGATGAATGGCTGCTGCTGGCTGGACCAGGCAGGTGACCGCTGGCTGCCCCTGTGGCCACTCCATCACTGTGGGTGTCAACACTCTGAAGCAGGTGAAGCACAGCCTGGTATGATCATAGAACCGCTTTCACTTGGGGGTTAGAGTTTGGGGTTCCATAGTTGCCTGTGTACCCCATTTTGAGAACTGCCAATCATGAAAGAGAATCTTCCAGAACTTCAGGAAAGTGAAAAGGGTTCACCCCAGGCTGCACAGGCAGCAGGGCCTTCTTCAGCCGTGGAGCTGCTCAGCCCTGGGATGTGCTTGGGGAGCATCGTCTGGACAGAATTGGTGTGTTGGCTTACAGAGGGCCACACAGCAACTGTGATTTGAGGGACCGGCCTCACCAAACTGCAAGCCAAGATGGACACGGTGGCCTCTGGCTTCTCCTGGCAATGGCCAAACGTGCAGCTCTGCTCCAGGTCTTTATCCCCACCAGGGTGGGCTGAGAAAAGGCACCCATGTCCCAGTAAATTCACAATTACTGTTGATTCTGATAAAGGCCATTATTCAACTTAAAAAACATCAGGCATACAACTTGCATCCTACAGAAAACAAAAGTTTAATAAAAATCTTAGAAAGCAAGAAAAACATCATACTGGTGAAATCCACGAGGTGTTGGTGTGTAGCAGCGCACTCAGCCGTAAATCCCTCCTTGGGGGAAACAAAGACTGTACCAGCTGGCAGCGGCGGAGCTACAGTCAATCTTCAGAATCCGATTCGTGCCTTGGCAGTTTACTCTGGTTTTGGTGAACACAGGTTTTTGAAAGCTTTTTGGCTTCGATTCAGCGCAATGCAGAGTGAGGCTGGGAACACACAGCGCCCCGAGACGCAGGCTCCTGCGAGGCCCGGGCTCCGGCTGGTTGCCCTGGAGGGTTATGCGTTGGACTCTGAGTGTCTCTAACAAGCTTTTTCTTCTTTTTTCTTTTGGAACAGAATGGAGTAGGTCTGAAAATGGAAAGTAAATGCATTGCTAATGCGTATTGATATTTTAAGGATATTGATATTGTAGGACAAATTTATCCAGAAAATACCGTACAAATGATTTGCAAGATATTTTTCAGTCCTGCTTATGCCGTGCTGATCACTTTATCACTGATGAACAGGCCATTAAGGAGACCACAGGCCTGTGATATATTGTTTATTAAGCCTTCTCCAGTGAAATGTGCACTCGGAGGACTGGCTTGGCTTCCTCTTAACCCATCGTCATGGTGCACTTACCACAAGCCTGGCCTTGACTCATAGCAGATGGCACATACGTTGGTTCCACATTTTATCCACCAAGGGTGGTCATTTTATAATTGGGTTGAATCTAATCAGCATAGATATAGCCAAGAAGCAGCCACCAGCCCAAGCCTCGTCCACCTGGCCTCTGTCACCTGATTCCATCCCCTTTGCTCCCCAAAAGGACCCAGAGCTATCAGAGTCAAGGTGAAAGCAACTTAAAAAGACTTTTTAGTCTGGGAAGTTGCACCTGCTCCATAGCAGCGAAACCGCAGGTGACCAGGGCCCTCCCATGTTGTGTGCCCTCTGGCACCAAACAGGGAGCACGGGCCCCCAGGAGTGCTTCATAGAACCCTCAGCTCTGAGGAGCTCCTCTGGGCCCACACGTGCAGATGGACTGGTCTTGCCACTCAGGGGCCTGTGGCACACAGCAGCCATGCAGGGGATATGTGAGTCACAGGCAAGGATCTAGGAAGTCCCCAGAGCCCGACAGAGTGCATGTTGTCTAAAGGTGAAAGTCCCTTCAAAGCGGCACAAATGCAGCACAGTGATTCACAGGCACTCAACAAATGGTAGCGGGTCACTGACTCTGGAAAACCTCCTGTGGCGCGTCAGCTCTCCCTTTCCAGATCACCGTGCTGAGGGACACTGTGAAGCAGGCAGGGCGGGCTGGGGGCTCCCGGGGGGAGAGGGCGCGGCCCGCACTGGAGAACCTGTTCAGCAGGCTCTGGAACCTCCAGCGCTCCCCTCACCACGTGCCAGGGTGAGGCAGTTCCAGAGTCCTGCGTCCTGCCACGAGGCCTGAGCAGAGAGGGCCAGGAACAGGTCAGCTGTCCTCCTCAAGGCCACAAGTGTGGCCCTCTCCCCTGGGTCTTAAAGAGCTGACACGTATGGCATTTCATTCAGGAGACCATTAACGAAGCCTTGGCCCTTCTGCTCGCAGACACACGTGCCTGGGTTGGTGCTGGCGCGTGCCCTCGGAAGGCACGAGTCACCCTGAGAGGGGCGCGTGGCTGCTCTGGAGAGAACTGTGTTTCCAGTCCTTTGGTTCTGAAGTTCTTCATTGTGGAGAATTTCTACTACACCCTGAAGTAGAGACTGGACTAACAAGCCCCGAGCCTCCTTGTCAACCCTGGGCCACTCTTCCCCACCCCACCCTGCCTCTGATGGACTGGAAGGCAATCCAGAACCTCGCAGTTCAACAATAACATGCCAGAGTGTGTCTTGAAACAATAGGACTTTCAGAAAGCATGAGCAACATCACTGTTACACCTGAGAATCAACAGAATCCACTGGCAACTTCTCAGGTAGGAACCAAAACCCCAGACAGCAACAACAAAAATAGGTAAACTGGACAGTACCAAGTTTAGAACACCGTGCATCAAGGGTGCTATCGATAGTTAGAGGGAGCCTCAGGAATGAGAGGAAATATTTATAAATCACGTAACTGACAAGAGGTGAGACTCCAGAATGCACAAAGAACTCCTAAAGCTCAATGGCCCCCCAAAACTAATTTAAAAATGACCAAATGAGCTGGGCATGGTGGCACACGCCTGTAATCCCAGCACTTAGGGAGGCTGAGACAGGAGAATCGCGAGTTCAAAGCCAGCCTCAGCAACGGCGAGGCGCTAAGCAACTCAGTGAGACCCTGTCTCTACATAAAACACAGAATAGGGCTGGGGATGTGGCTCAGTGGTCAAGTGCTCCTCAGTTCAATCCCCGGTACCAAAAAAGAAAAAAGAAAGAAAATGGGCAAATGACTTGAATAGATGTTCTTCAAAGAAGATGGGCAGTGGCCATAGGCCCATGATGCTCAACCTCAGTGACCATGGGGGAAATGCAAACCAAAGCCACCCCATAGGTTACAATGTTATCATCAAGAAGAAAAGCAGAAAACAGGCGTGGGCAAGGGTGTGGAGAGAGTGGCCTGTGTGCTGGTGCAGTGAGAGGACAACAGGCCATGGAGCATGGGGGGACGGAGCTCAGACACTAGGATAGCAAGGGTCAGCAGCGTCAGACCTGGAAGACCTGAAAGTGGGGTCTTAAAGCCACATCTGTCACCCATGGACTGGCAGCATCCTTCACATCAGCCAAAAAGCAGAAGCCACCCAGTGCCTGGGGATGATGGACTGGTCCATACAGACTGTGGAAAACCATTCAGCCTTAAAAAGGAAGGGCATTCTGTCCCCAGCTACAACAAAGAAGAGCCTTGCAAATACTCCAGTAGGGGAAACAGCCAGACACCCTAAGTGATGTCTCTAGAGCTGTCAGGGCCGTGGGGACAGAGAGCAGAATGGGGGTGCAGGGGCTTGGCGGGGAGGAGCAGGGAGCTCGTGTTTAGTGGGACAGGGTTTTAGTTTAGGGTGGAGGAGCTCTGGCGGGGTGATGGCTGTGCAGGAACGCGGGTGTACTCAACGCCACCAAACTGTTCCGGAGCGGGCGAAACGGAGTGTGTCGTGTATGTTCCCACGATTTTCAGAAAGAAAGTGACTGACAAATGTCAGTCATGTCAAGACTCTAAAGTCCCAATTCCCAGCTGGCTTCTGAGGGCCTCTTCCCCGTAGCTTTGTGCAAGTCAGGACACAAGGAGGTCTGCACGTTGGTGTGGCTTCCGCTCTTAGGTCCCTCGTGGTCTACAGCAGCTCTTCCCCCGCTACAGGGGGGCAACCCATTAATTGAAGAGACGCAGTCCCTCGTCCTCTAGCAGATCCCACGCTGGGCTTTTCTGGTGACGCCCCACACACTTCTCCAGCGTATCCCTCCGCCCTACTTTCTCCATAAACCCATCATGACGTCACAACGCATGGTGAGAGTGCTCGATCCCCGTTCACCAGGAGCCCCACGTGTGGGGCCATGGGGTCCGTGAACTGTGGCTGGTGCCACCTCCGGCCCCCGCCTTTATTCAGTCTCATCTCAGGTTAGTCATTTTAAGCTCTTTTTAAAGGCGAGCTCAGCACAGTCCAAGGCATGTGATGAGATGCCAGCCTTTTTGCTCTGTCCGTGATTTGTCTAGTTAAAAGAAAAGCCAACTCCTCGAGTGTTTTCCACAGGCAGATGGGTTGATTTACTTTGTTTTCTAGTCCTTTTGTTCCGTTTTAAATAAGTGAACTCATAATAATGAAAAAATAAGTCACCACGGCATACCACTGAGGTTGATGGCCAGTCATCACAGCCGCTGTCCTTGAGCAACATTGCTTTGTGACTTGGTGGCACAGGTGCTCAGATCTGCGGAGCGTCCACAAGCAGACAGGTAGGGGCTCATGATGCTCCTCCAAGGCATGACATTTGGTGCGAAAGTAAAATAGCTTAGCAGAGCTTGTACCTCTCGCCTGCCCAGGAAGCCAGGCACAGCCTCTCCTCACAGACAGGGACACTGTGGAACCCTGGGGGGTCGGCTTCATGCCCCTCAAAGTCCATCCAAACCCAGCAACAAGCTGTCCTGTGGCCTTGAGCAAGTCACATGCTTGCTGCACTTGGTTCTGCCTGAGATAGTGTGCCACATTGCAGTGCCTATGGCCATGCCACCAGGAGGACTGGAGCTGTCCCTGGAGGTGGAGGACGTGAGATGCTCCATGAAAGAAGAATGTTCCTGAAACAAAAAGGCCTGTCCAGAACCACTAGCTCCAAGGTTCCTCAGAGAAATGCCACCCAGTAGGTGAGATAGGACCCCCCCCACAGAGGCAGTGCTGGGTGGGCCAGAGCCTCCTGAGGAGTGGGGCCAGCCCATGGGCGCCCTTCCTGCAGGGGAGGAGGTTTGGTCGTGGCTCCTGCTCCATTCATATGAGGAATCCTGACCCTCAGCACTCAGGAGTGTCCTTTCCTAGGTGTTCCCGGAGAAATTTCCGTTGAGGTCCTTTGCCCATGTTTAACACCAGGTCATCTGCCTCTCGCGGACCCGTGCGTGTTCTTTGTGAACTCCTAGCCCCTCACACCGCAAGGCTGAGGAGAGCGTCCTGTCCATCTGGTGCTACCCGCCTGGCTTGTTTCCTTCACTGTGCGGAAGGTTTAGTTTGGTGTCGTCCCCTCTTGAGCTTCTGGTGTGAATCCAAACTGCTGTTGCCAAAGCCCACGTCCCAGCTTCCCCGCATCCTCATCTAGTTCTGTGGCCTTGGGCCTTCGGTCTAAGCCCTTGCCCATCCTGAGTCTGTGTGGCGCCACCCAAGAGCACGTCTGGCTTCCCAGCACCTTTGGTGGCCCTGCTGACCAGGCAGGTCTGTCCTGGGTGCTGCGTCCTTCCAGTGTTTCTTTTCAGTGCTGGTCTCAGGCTGCTTCCGTCGCCACCGCCCTGGGACGTGATCTGAAATCACAAGTGTGATGCTTCTGCCTTGGGTTTTCTTTCTCAGCATGGCCTTGGCTGCCTAGGGTTTCCTGTGGATCCCCATGAATTTTAGGAATATTTCTGTATCTGTGAAGAGTGCGTGCCATTCTGATTTGGGAGGGAGTTAGGATAAGTGCATATTGCTGCAGCTCAGGGGGACTTGGAGGTGCTGACTCTGGTGCAGCAGCCCAGGACGTCCTGCACTGGTCTGTGTCTCCGGTGACTTCTTCCTGCAGTGTTTCATTCTTGCCGATACATGGCTCTCCCACCTGTTCAGTGCCTCCTAAGTGTGCTCTGCCTTGGGAGGACCATTCCCCTGGCCGTGCAGAGATGGCAGCAAACCTCGCCTGCAGGCCTGTATCCCATGGCTTCCCTGAGTGCCTTCCTTCCCTAGTCCCCCCATTGCCCAGCACATGTGGCGGCTTGGGCCCTTGCACACGTCAGATGGCGGCATACTTTCTGATGAGAGGCTCTTGGTTTCTTTTCCTTGTCTTGTGCTCCATGAGGCTGGAGGGCTAGGGTCGGTCTCCGTGGAAACCCGGCCAGTTGTGCCCTGACTGTATGAGGACCTTCCTCCCTTCCCCACACCCCACCGTCAGACGTTTCACCAAGAAAGGTGCTGAGCGCCTCCGGGTGCCTTCCTGCATCAGCTGAGGCGGTCACATGGTTTTGACCTTCCGCTCTGTAGCCATTTCAGCCCATCGTCCCAGACCTGGGACACCTGGGAACCCATGTACGGTGTGGGCGTGACTTGCTTCATGAGAAGACAGCTGTCTGCAACGTGGCCACGCCAGGATGGAGGCCACGCATGTGCATCCTGCACTCCCACTTCCGACCAGCCTTACGCCCCCATGTGCCCTGCTGGAAATGTTCACAAGACGGAGCGCCCCAGGCACGGTGGGCTGGTGTGGCGCCACACTGAGGGACCTGCGCGTTGAATCAGCCTTGCCTGCTCAGGTGAGCCCAGCTGGTGACGCGGAAGAACACTTCCCGTGTGCTGTGGGGCCGGTGTTCCCCTGGGGAATCCTGCATGGCGCCCATCAGAGACGCTGGCCTGTGGTTTTCTTTACTTGCTGTGTCTCTGGCTCAGGTGTCACAGTAATGCTGGCCACTATAGTGTGTTTGGAAGTATTCCTTGGCTCCATTTTTGGAAGAATTTAATCAGTAGTAGGAATAATTCCTGGAGTCTTGCGAGGAACTGAGCCAGTGGTCCTGGGCTTGCTTGGTGGGAAAGTTCTTGATCATTCTCCAGCCTCTTGGCCGTGGTCTGCTCGGGCTTTGTGCTTCGTCCTGATTCAGTCTGCGGGTTGGACTTGGCTAGGAAGTCGTGCATGTCCTCAGGGCCCTGGATCCGGGGACACGTGATTGTTGGTGGAGTCTCGAGCTACCTCTCAGTGGGAGCCTCCTGTTAGCACGTCCCCTCTTTCATCTGTGACTGTCCATTTGCGTCTTCTCCCACCTGTCTTAGTCTAGTGGGGCCTCATGGTCTCCGTGTTCTCTGACCGCAGCCTGGCTTCGCTGCCAGCTGTGGCCTGGCCTGCTCTCCTCCAGGCATGACGCAGGTACTGCTCCCTGGCGACTTCCGTCTGGGGCTCTTCCTGCATCCCATCTCCATTGTCCTCATCACCAAATGCTTTTATGGGACAAATATTCTTGATTTAAATAAACCTTAAATTGTTAATATGCCAACAAGGCGGATCATCAACACCCGGATCTCAACAGCTAAGGTTCCCCACAGTTCAAGGCAGGCTCAGAGACTGGCCTTCAGTCCACCAGGCCTCTGACCCGCCCCTCCCGCGGCTCTTGCTGGCCTTCCTCCAGGACGCAGAGTGCCCGGGACGCTTGCTGGTTTCTTCTCTGGGTTCCTGAGAGCCTTTTACCGACCAGCCCTCTGGGAGCAAGGGATGCAGCTACCCAACCCCACCAGCACGCTGGTCAGGGGCCCGGGAGGCGTTGGGTGGCATCGTGGTTGCCCCTGGCCTAGGAGGGGCAATGCTGGAAGAGGGTGCCACCTCCTCGCCACAGGGCTGCTGCGGCCAGCCCCAGGGTCCCAAGCCCTGGACCAGGACCCCACAACAGACTCCGCGTCTGCAGCCCCACCGTGCCCCAGGCCTCTCTGCTGCGTGATGCCAGGGGGCACTGCCCTGCCTGCTGGCCCAGCACACAGCTGCCGGGCTCTATGAGGCTTCACTCCTGAAGCGGTGGTTCACGACAGTCAGAGAGAAGGTCACTTCCACAGGAAAACGTCCTGCTTCCTGGTGTCATATGAAGGGCCTCGGAAGGCACATGGGTTGGTCGCTGCACTGAGGGGCTCCCACCCTCGCTCGGCACGCTGCCCTCCCGGGACCACCATGTGACTGGCCATCAGAGGCTCTCGGGTACCTTTAAAGTCCCTTTGAAGCTGGTTGCGGTGGTGCACACCTGTAATCCCAGCAGTTTGGGAGGCTGAGACAGGAGGATCCAGAGTTCAAAGCCAGCCTCAGCAATGGCGAGGTGCTAAGCAACTCAGTGAGACCCTGTCTCTACATAAAACACAAAATAGGGCTGGGGATGTGGCTCAGTGGTCGAGTGCCCCTGAGTTCAATCCTCGGTATGAAAAAAATAAATAAAGTCCCTTTGAAGGCTTCTTGGACCCAGTGCTTGATCGGGAGCATGCTGCTTGATTTCCGCGTGTGTGCGTTTCCCAGGATTCCTCCTGCTGTTGAATTCCAGTTTCACACTGTTGTGGTTGGAGATAGTGCAGATTGGACCTCAGCCTTCTTGAAGTAGTTCTGCTGCTTTGAAAACGAGGCGTCTCTCTCCAGGCTCGTGAGCCCTGTCGTGCCAGGGTCCCCTCCAGCAGCACAAGCAAACAGCAGGCTGCTTCCTGTCGACCCTGCAGCTCCTCAAATCCCCGGGAACTGCCACTCTGTACACACTAGGAACAAATAGTGCACAGTGCTTGTGCAAATAGACCCCACCGAGCACAGTGGCTCAAGTATGCTGGAAATGGACCTGGCACACGGCCTGGCAATGCGCCCTGGGGCATCACCCAGAGGGTACAAACCCGCATTCACACGGGACATTCACAAGGCTTCAGTGGGGAGCAAACCTCAAGCTGTCCGCACCCTGGAACACCATCGGGGAATAAGAAGGGCCAGCGAGGGCAGGGGCGGGATCGGAGTGGAGCCTGGACTCCACGCGCAGGGCCCCGGGTTCCATGCCCAGCGCCCCGCAGGGGGGTAGGAAAGGAACCCGAGGGCCGAGCTGCAGTGCCCCTGCCACGTGGGCGGACTCAGGAGGGTCTGGTCTTGGAAGGTCACGTGTGGCTCCTCCACTTAGCACTCCTGAAATGACAAAGTGATGGTGTGGAGAGCAGACCACTGACACCCAGGCAGGGCAGGGAGGAGTGGCCTGCGCGGGAGCTGGGCGGCGCAGGGGCGAGTGGAGTGTGGGAGGCCTGGAAATGAGAATGAGCGTTCATGTCTCCTCCCGGTCACGCAGAGGAACTCAAGGGCGCTGCAGAAGCCGAGGTGCCTCTGAGGTGGTGGTGCCCTGCAGCTGCACACCGGTGAGGCCACACACAGCCATGGGCCGTGTAGGCACCTGCGCACACGTAGGCACACGCGTGACCGGCTGGAGGCTCCTGCAGCCAGAGGCGACTGGGAAAGCCCCGCCACCCTGCCTGTCAGCTCGCTGGTGTCCACGGGACCCACCTGCTGGGCAGGGGACCTCCCAGCACATTTTTTTGTGATTTCTATGAGTCAGTATGCTCCACAACTGAATGCTGAAATAAATGACAAAGGAGAGGCCCTGTGTGGGGCGTCCGGCAGGAGCGGCCACGTGCCAGGCGGGCTCCTCGCTGCTCCCACGGCGTCTGAAGGCTGGAAGGCAGGTGTGTGGTGAACTTCCTCATGGGTTGCTCCCCGAGCACTGGCAGGAGAAGGTTCCTGCTGGCTCCACGCTCAGCCTGGCTTTGGGAGGTGGGGAGCCTGCTCTGCCCCATGGGCGGATCCTGCAGGCCGCGCTCCCCTCCGCCCGCTGGAGATCAGCCGGCAGTGGCAGTGGCGTGAGCACCGCTGTCCTTGCTCATCCCTGCTCTGCGTCCCGTCCCAGCCGAGCGCTCAGCTGCAGGGTCACACCTGGCTGCTCCTGTTGCTTGACACCCTCCCTCTTGATCCATCCCTGGGAGCAGGAACATGGGGACCAGGAGGGCCCATCGACAGTCTTGGAAAACGCTGCCCAGTGAGTGTTCAGATGACCCCAGTTCACACAGGACTCCTGCATGGGCATAGGGTCCACCGTCAGCACACTGCGGCCACAGCACCCAAGTGTGAGTCCTCCCGACCCGGCCTCCCTGCCCCATGGTGCCACCTCAGCTTCTAAAATGTCCTCCTCGCGTTTCTCTGTATGAACAGGAGGAAATATAAATGTCCGTTCTTGTTTTCCACCCCTTACACACACCCTGCACCCGCAGTTCCCCAAACGCGGTGTCCTGGAGGCACTGGCTTATTCCCCAGAGAGTCTCTCATCCATTCTGACAGGTCCATATTTTATTTACAACAAAATCTGAAGGCCAAACTGCTCTCGGTAGTGACCACGAGGGCTGCTTGTGAGCACTGCTAGTTTGCCCGACACTGCGGTGAGTGACCCCTTTGTGTACGCTTCATGTGTGCAGAGGCTTGTCTGCAGGAGGGATGTCCAGGTTGCACCCGTAAGTTCACAGGTGCTGCCAAACCCCCACCCGCTCTGCATGGACTCTGCCCAGACCACAGAGGGCAGCGTGCAGACCTGGACCAGGGGGCTGTGCGTGGATGGCCGTCCGAGGAGCACCTCCTCCGTGTGAGTGGCCTCCGCGTGGGCTTCTCTGAGGACCAGTTTTTCATTTCTGTTGCCGGTTTTTCTTCTACCTCACTGATCTTTTGTCTTGTTGATTTGTAAGACACTTTACGTATTAGGGGTTCAGTCTTTGTGGTACGATCACCTCTCTTTTCTCCTGGATGCATGACGATTGGCCTGTCTGTGGAATCCAGAGGAGCAGTTCTGTGCTGTGCACAGCGTGGGACTTGGACTCCTTTCAGCTCTACTGGGATTCCTGCCCGAGTCATTTCCCCAGTCCGGGCCTCGAAGGAACTCGCTCTGCTCTGCACCTGTGTGGCTCCTCGTCTTTACATTAGCTCTTGGTCCACCTGGAGTCTGTCCCACTGCCTGGCCTGATCTGTGAACCCAGCTTGGTTTGCAGTCACTGCACAGCTGTCCTGCTCTCATGAGCAGATTTCACCTCCCTTCCCCAACCTAGGCACACTGTGTCCAGTGCTGGCTCCTCACAGACCATGTCTAAGGCTGGGCTTTCTTCTCTGCTCCACTGATCTGTCTACAAGTGCCCAGCTTTAGCTGCAGGTCCTGGTGGCCCACGTCCTGCCAGCTGGGGACCCTGTGTCACACTTGCTCTTAGGAGTCTTTGTCTATGACTCATTTTCTCTCATGAGCTTTGAAACTAACTTGCTTAGTTAAAAAAAGAACTACCTTGGTAATTTTGTTGGGATCGTGTCACATTTTTGTGATAAGATAATTGATATGTGGTATGGAGACTCCAGCAAGAAGAGAGTGCCTTTCCGGCTGCGTGGGGCTTCTTTGCCCTACTCACAAGAGACTGTAAAGCTCTCTTCACATGCATGTTCTGAGTTTCTGGTTGAGTTTATTCCTAATTTTTGTTATTGTTGATGATGTTGCTGTTCACATTAGTCAGCTTTCCATCGCTATCATGAAATACCTGAGACAATTAAGTTTATGAAGCAAAGAGTTTTATTTTGGCTCAATATGACGAAACTTGTGGGGCCAGCCCAGGGTCCTGAGTGAGTGAGGACAAAGCCATCTAACCCCCGGCTGGAAGGTGTGTGACACTCACAAGACAAGAGGCCCTCCAGAGGCCTTGGAAGGAGTCCCTGAGGCCAGAACCCATGCTGAACTCAAGCTGGGGCGGGAGCTGCTCACAGAGGGTGTAGGAAGTGAGCTTTGTCCAGGAACGCGGTTGCCTGGGGTCCCATCCTTCCTGTGAGGACGCAGGCCCTCTGAATAGGCCGCAGGCTGAGTGGCTGTGGCACCTGTTTCGTGGGCTCCTCATCTAACTACCCAGTCAGAGGGGACTTGTAGGGAACTGGAAGGATGAGTAGGTTCTAGAAGAGGAGGAGGAGGCATCTCAGGAGAGGAAAACTCACAGAGAGACACAGTCTTGGAAGTCATTCTGAAGGCGAGATTCTTCATCTCCGCCAACGTGGGGCACCACTTTTAAGACAGGATTAATTGGTTTTGCCTGTGGACTCTTCGGTCTCTCGGGCTGTCTCCATATTACAATCACCAACAGATTAATGGCCAGTGGTTTGGTCTCGTCTGAATGTGGCCTGCTGCCTGAGCCTGGAGCCAGGATCTTTTTCTCAGTGAACAGGACCTGCTGGCCCTGGGCTGGTGCATCCAGGCAGAAGGCCATGGGGAAGCCGGCTCAGCCAGGCAGAGCCTGGCAGGGCAGACCATGGAGCATCAAAGGACCAGCACACTGAGAGCACAGGGGGTCCGTGTGGTCAGCACAGGGGGCCTGGAAGATCAGCAAGGAGGGGCCAGCCCAGTGGGTGGACAAAGCCTGAGGCCGGGGCACCCTCAGGTGCCAGCCAGTGCCTCACAGCCAGGGCAGAGCAGGAGATACAACCCAGACAGACCTTATCCCAGAGCCCACGCTGCCCGGAGCCCCACGTCAGTCCATGTTTCCCCACCATGGAGGGCTTTTACCTGCCCTGACCAGGCCGCCGACCTCACAGCATAGCTCCCTCAAAAACACAAAGAAACGAAGCTTTTCAGATGTGGTTTTAGCAGATGAAAGAGGGGAGTCTCATTTTGGTTTTGAAAAGATAAAACTCTTTAGGGGGAAATATGTGGGTAAAAATATGAGATCCCAAATGGCATCTGAACCCTCAATAAAAGTGGCTTCTGGTCCCACACGGAGTCATCGACACGGATCAGAGTGGGGGTGGACCAGTGAGTGTCCCTCATGTGCGAGGCTCCACAGCCTCCATCCCCAGCAGTTGCTCCTGCAGCGCTCGGTGGTTCAGTTTCCCCTCTGCCACTCCATGTCCTAAAAATCGGGACAAGAATCTGAACAGGCGCTCCAGTGCCTGCCTGCGGTGAGTGTGAGAGCTGGCGCAGGCCCCGGAGCAGAGGCAGCCCGTGCAGAGCAGGTGGCTCCATAGAAACCGTGGACTTGGGCTGGGATCGTAGCTCAGCGGTAGAGCGCTTGCCTCGCATGCGTGAGGCCCTGGGTTCGATCCTCAGCACCACATACAAAGCAATAGAATAAAGACATTGTGTCCATCTATAATAAAAAAATATATATTAAAAAAAAAAAAGAAACCGTGGACTTGGGTAGTAGCTGAGGGAGGGTGTGCATCAGGACCGTGGCTCCCTTGGGGGCATCCTGGCCTGTGACAATACCAGCTCTCGCCTGGGGGAGGTGAGAGCCACAGAGAGCGAGAAGGCCCAGGGAGGGGCCTGGATGGGCTCCTGCCTTCCCAAGACATCCTCGCTGTCCTGTGCCCGTGGCCTCTTCCCCCAAAGCTGGAGAGGGACCGTTCCAGCTGGTTCCCACCATGTGACTGCAGGGCTAGGTTCCCAGAGCTCAGGTGCTGGAATTTTGCAGACTGTTTAAAGATCTACACTTCACCCCCCCACACACACACCATCTAGGAGGAAATATTTCCTCACACAGGGTAGAGTCTATGCCTGTCAGCAAAATCCTCCTTCTCAAAGAGACAATTTGATTGACATATTTTCACACCCATGGAGCTTCCACTGAAGTCCAAGTCCAAGCAGAACCCCATGGTTGCCAAGCCACACACGCTGAAATCAATGCACAGGTCCACAGTTTGGCTTTGTCTTCACCGCTCCCTGGGGGGTGAGCACGCAGCAGCCCTAAGTCACGCTGGGTTATTGGCACTCAGAAGAATGTAGCCTGCGCCTCCCCAGCTGGGGCTCCTCCTCGGCTTGCAGGGCTGGCTGCAGAGCAGGCGGTCAATCCAGAAGCAGCAGAACCCTGCTAAGGAGCCTTGCAAAGCCGGGATTCTTAACGTCAGCTTTCTGGAACAGTCTTGGATCGCTGCGGACACCCTGTGGGCTCACGGGAGATGGGTGCTTTCCTCCTGTCCTGTGTACGAACCTGGCCCAGGCATGTGTGCGGGAAGTTTCTACAGGTTCACATCAGGGAAGGCCGGTAAACTTCAGGTAGCCGGAAACTAATCCCATTAAATCCTCACAGGGTCCCATCCAAGGGGGACAGACCAGCAGGAGAAATTCACAGACTGGGAAATTTCTGAATTTGTTGCTTCAAATGACCTTTTGAGATCCCTGCCAATTCCGAAACGCAGGGCTGTACAGCAGACAGCATTCGCACCTATGAGCAGGAGGTGAGGTGCCGGGACGGGATCGATACTGAGAGTCCCTTACCAAGACAGGCTCCCTGGTGGGCCTCGGGGACAGCCAAGTCAGCTGTGACAAGTCGTGAGAGAAGGACAGGGACCTCGTATCACCTCCAAGCTGGCCTTGGCTCCCTGGCAGTGCTTGGGTGCTTGGACTCCTGCTCCTCACACCCGTAGTGGAGGCTCCTATGGCTGCATGTCCAGTGGGGGGATGGTGATAGTGCCACTTACTGGGCACTGCTGTATGCCAGGTGCTGTGCCAGGGCCTCTAATGCATGGTCTCCAGCATGCAAAACTCTGCTGCAGGTACACATTTGTTTTCATGTCGTAGGTGGGTACACTGAGGCTTGGGTGAGTGGTGCCAGTGGTCTCAGTGTCCTGAGGGCAGGTGGATGACCTTTGCTCTCTCGCCAAACTCCCAGAGTGAGCGGCAGCAGCCCAGAGGTGTTTCGGTGTCAGAGTCCTCAGAGTCTGCTGGGTGCCCCTGCGTGTCCTGTGCTCCTCGAGGCCTTGAGGAAGCCCCAGACCCCGGCTTGCGCTGGCTTCTCTGCCTGCTGGCCTGTGAGTGTCATCCCGTCCACCTGGCAAGCAGCCTCTGCAGCCTCCAGGGAGTCCTCCTCTCTAGTCTGAGCTGTGAGCTCCTTGCCTAATCCCAGAAGCGATGGCAGCACCTGCTGTGAGCGTCCACGACAGCTCCAGTGGCCTGCTCCGTGTCCTAGGCTAACCCGACTCTCACTTCCCCTGCCTTTGTTTGGATACCCTCTGTCCCTGTAGTTCCTGCGCCCCCACGCCAGCCCTTGATACCTGGAATTCACTTGCTTGCTTGGCTCCTGCTTTCTGAACCAGTCCATCACCTTACCTGGGATGTAGGGGGTTCTCACTTGTCCTTCTGTGATGGTTTCCTAGGGGAGCATGGTCCACCTCCAGGTCCACGTGAATAGAGCCCTGTTTCTCTCACTCCGTTCAACGTCCACTCCCACACGCTGCAGGTCCCCAGTGAACGTCTGTGGAGCCAGGGGCTCGTGCTGTCACCGTGAGCTGGGTCACCCAGCCCCACTGTGCATGTGCACTGGGCATGGATGCACGGAGAGCATGATGGACAGTTGACCTCCACATCAGGCTGGCCCAGGCAGTCAGGGTCCTCGGAGCCCAGAGAACAGTGGCTGGTGGGGCAGCTGTGGAGTGCACACCTGGGCAGAGCCAGAGCTGGGGCACCGAATTCAGCGTGGCGGGAGATCCCCGCAGAACAGGGACCTCAGCGGCTGGGAAGAGGGCAGCCTGCAGACGGGAGGCCCGAGGTCAGCTTCTGGCAGTCCTGCCCTGCAGCCCCGAGGCAAAAGCACCTGGACAGAGGAGCAGAGGCCCCAGGTCCACCTCTCTCCTTCAGGCCTCCTCAAACATCACCATGAAGCCTTTGCAGATTCCCGTCTCTCTGCGGTGCCACACTGTCCCCAGCACGGCATTTCACCGGCTGTTGGGTGCTTCCTGAGTGCTCTGTGCCTGCCACGCACACCTACGTTGGCCCCTTCTTATTTTACAAGTTCCTTTAGACAAGGGACCACACTTCTTTTTTCTCCTGCAGTGATTCACAGAAACCTTGGTGGGCCGGGCTCCGCTCACACCCTGAAGGCCCAGGTACCCTTTGTCACAGCCCATGAGTGTTTTATTACCACCATCTATTGCTCTGCCCACTAGACTCCCGTCTCCTTAAAGATCAGGTCTTATTTTGATCTCCTCAGAGCTTAGGAAAGTACCCACATGTCATAAATGTCCCGTGTTGACATTTAGTTAAATAAAAAGCAAATGAATAGGAATGGGTGAATGGGTGCGTGGAGATCCACCTTCCCCGGAAATGATGGGCTGGAGCAGCAAGGGTCCAGCAGAAGGCAGCAGCCATCGCCAGGGTCCCGAGTGAGAGCTGAGTGACGGCGGCAGGGTGACCGTGTGGCAGGGGCTACAGGCCGACCTCAGACCCTCTCTCTCCTTTCGCCTTTGGTGCGTGCACTCGCCCAGAACAGTGGGTCCGTCCTGGCACATTCGTGAATGCATAGAACGCGGTTTTCTCCGTGCTCGCCCGCAGACTGCCCCTTCCCTCCGTCTGCTGGCCTTGCTGTTTGATGTGACCGGCGCACGACAGCTGTACGTCGGGTTGGGAGGCACCCGTATGTTCCTACCTGCTCAGGACGTGGTGGGACAGCCTGATTCCCCAGTGCTGCCCCTTGGCCTCCCCTTTGCCCCCAGCTTGGCCCCGGCTTCTCCACCTGCTCTCCCGTCTGTTGTCAGACCTTCGGACTCCTCGATCTCAGAGAACTGGCCCATCAACAGCCTTTGTCACAAGCATGAACTGTGAGGTCAGATGCCACTGAAACTACTGGGTTTGGGCCCAGAACACACAGCCAGGACCCCCCACCCACCGCTGCTGCCAATGGTGGAGCTGGTGACCCCAGCCGAGGCTGAACACCCTGCTGTCACCCGGTGCAAACCCTGCCACACATCAGCTGGGGACGCAGGTGTGGCGCTGGGAAGTGCCCACCTGTGCAGCTTGCCAGGCGGCAGGCAGTGTTCAAGTGCACGAGAACTGGTCCGCCTGACACCTGCCTTGAAGGCTCCTGCAGGGAAGGGAACCTGCAGCGGCAACTGTGATTGACATTCAGACCCCGAGCGGCAGAGGGTCACAAGTGGGCTCTGAAGTTCCCGGCCACTGTGGAGGAAGACGTGCTGGGGAGCTGGGAGAGGCGGCTGTGTGCAGAGGGCCTCCTCTGGCCTGTGTGCAAACAGGCCCCGCCCCTGTCAGCAGAGTCCTGCTGTACCTGGCTCTGTGGCAACCACGCAGCAGAGATGCGGTTCGTCCTGACACTGGTAATTAATATGGCATCGATTCATTAGTTCCTAATGTGGACTCAGTAGGCGTGGGCTCCTGTCGAGGCGACAAGAATAAAACCAAATCCTGCCAGCGTCTCTCAGAAGCAGGGCACCCTCTGACCACCTGTGCCCTGGCTTGGGCTCCCTCATCCCACAATTCGCTGCTGCAAGGGCCAGAATCCCCTCTTCCTGTTGTGTTCTCTTCTGAACTCTCCTATGGTCCACTACAATGAAACAGCAAAGCGGAAGTCATTCCTGAGGTTCCGCCTGCAGGGGCAGCTGTGGATGGGAAGGCCACAGTGTCTGCACCTTCCTGTCACCCACTGGCAGGAGCGTGCCTGGCTTGGAGGCGCCTGTGCCCTGTGCCCACGCCTGCTGTCCTCGCTGCCACAGGGCTCCCCTCACCGTGAGCAGCCTGGGCCTCCTGGCTCAGCACTGTGCTCGGAGCAGCCCCTGGCAGAGCCCACTCCACCCAGCCCAGGTTCTGCTGCGCAGGATTAGAGACCCAGACTCACAGGTCCACTCAAAGGATCCCCTGGACATGTCCATACAGGGCCTGAGGCTCTGTAAGTGGAGGGGCACGTCCACTTGCCTTTCTCGGCCACTACTTGCCACCTCCGGGACGCTGGCCCTGGGTAGGAATCTAATTGGCTGAGAATCCAGCCTCAGGCAGTGCATGCGATGTGGAACCTCAGCAGCCAATGTCTCGGCTGTGTCATCGGGGGCTGCTGAGATCTTGGCGCCATGGCAGCTGTCCTGCGGCCTCTCCAGCACCGTCTGCACTCAGGTCTCCACCTCACCTGCCCTTCTTTGCCAAACACGCCAACCCTCTCCAGAACAGCACCTGCCAGAAGCACCAAATGGCTCCCTCACTTTTAACTCAAGGGTCTGTTCTCAGTCTCTGTCTCCTCGACCCTTCAGGACTACTGACAGAAGTCATGTCCCTTCCTCCCAAGGCACCATCATCACTGGGGTTCCAGAGAACCCCAGCCCTGGTTCTCCCAGGCCCAGTCCCCTTGGGCCCATCCTTGTGCCTGCCCTCTTGGCACAAGGCTTGCCCCTGATGCCCCTCTCTGCTTTCCAGCTGTCCTGCCCCAGTGGCCACTGCCAGCCACGCCACACTAACAGCCCATGGCCCCAGCCGGGGCCTCTTTGCTCACACACTGGTGACGGGAGGTGCTCCTGCTTCTCTGGTGGCTGCATAAAGGGCAGCCCAAGCCTCACTTGGTGGGAACGTATCCCCCACTCTCCCCTCCCCCACCTTGGTCAGTGGCAACCTTCCCGCGAGTCGCTGGCCCTACACCTGGAGGCACGGCCTTCTCTCTTCCTCTCACCTCAGCCCATCACAGGCATGTCCAGAGCCCTGGTGGGCCTTCCACCCACGAGCATGCACAGCCCAGTTCCCAGCCTGGACCACTGACCACAGGCAGCAAGTTCTTGATAAAAAAGAAAACGTGGGGTGAATCAAGGGAAAACAGTGAATTTGCCTGCCCACCCCTCCCTCCTCTCATCTCACTCCTGAGGTCCCTGTTCCCACCAGGGCTGTCCAGCCCGCTCCGCTGTGATGGAGAGACCGACTGCCCCATATTCTGCCCAGGTGGGGTATAGAGAGCCCCAGCAGGGCCCGGCCCCTGTCCTGGTGCAGGCCATGGCTAGAGCCCAAGGTCCACTGCTCCTCACATGACTCTAGAGTCCTCCAGGACAGAGGTCCACCTCACATGTGAACAGGGTGAACACTCGGATTTAAACTTCTGTCCCTGCTTCTGATAACATGAAACAAAGGAGCAATCTTAAGTATTCATTTTTATCTTTACTGTTAGTTTCCAGTTGATAATAAATTAAAATTCAGGGCCTCAGTTGCATTTGCCGCCCCTTGAGCGCTCAGTACACAGCAGTGGACAGAGGGACAGATCCCTCTCCTCGTCACAGAGCAGCTTGGACCATGCGGGTCTGCAGCCTTGAGCAACTCTCTGTCTCCAGATATTTGGGGATAAACTAGGGTTATTTAATGCAGAAAGAAAATAGCATCTTCTTTAAATACTATGTCCTAGCAACAAAAAGTAGCAGATTCATAAAGCTTGTCTGAAGGAAGATCTTGACGCCTGGCTCACGAGAGAGTGTGTGTGGAAGGAAGCGGCGACCAAACAGCAGAAGGCACTGGACCTCCTTTAAATGCCTCCCAGGCATGGTGTGGCCAAGAGGAACTGCCAGGCCTGGCTCCTCTCAATACCCACAGTAATCACAGAACTCTGCCACAGTGGACATGTTGTTTCCCTTGGGAACCTCCAGTTCTTTTATTTATTTATTTATCTATTTATTTATTTTGGTACTGGGGATTGAACTCAGGGGCACTCGACCACTGAGCCACATCCCCAGCCCTATTTTGTGTTTTATGTAGAGACAGGGTCTCACTGAGTTGCTTAGCGCCTCGCCCTTGCTGAGGCTGGTTTTGAACTCACGATCCTCCTGTCTCAGCCTCCCTAAGTGCTGGGATTAGTGTGCTGAGTGCTCAGATTAGTGCTGAGTGCCACTGCGCCTGGCTGGGAACCTCCAGTTCTTGATTCTCAAGATCTACGTGATCTCCAAGACTCGAGAAGCCAGCAAGTGGGCAGCCCCTCTACCTCTGGAGCTTCTGCAGTCGCTTCCCAGGAGGGGTGATGGTGGCCAGGGCCCCCCGGGCACAGTCCTCCTTCCTGCGGACCCACTTGCTGGTCCCTGGGTCAGACTCATTCATTCAGCTCCGAGATTTCCAAGAGCAGGCCTCGTGGGGTGCGCTCCTGTGCATTTCAGTTGTTCTCAACGTGACAATCAGGAGGGCCCTTCAAGTTGCAGCTCAAGGTAGCAGCGTCTCTGCCGTGTGCTGTTATGAACAGCACAGCTCTGAGCATGTCGAGGGTTCCCAGTGGTAGTAATAGCTGCTGAGTCCTAACGACGTCTGGTAAAAGCTTCGCTTGTCTTCTTTCCCCATTCATCTGTTGATGGGCACCCGGGCTCTTTCCATAACTTTGCTATTATGAATTGCACTGTGATAAACATCAGCATGCATGTGTCATGTAGCATGCTGATCTTAGTTCTTCTGGGTAAATATCGAGGGCTGGGACACCTGGGTCCCCATGAGGTTCCCATTCCTAGTCTTAGGGGCCTCCACACTGCTTTCCAAATTGTACCAGCCTGCAGTCCCATGACACATCCTTGCAGCATGTTGTTGTTTGTGTCCCTGCTCACTGCCACTCTACCTGGAGAAGATGACGTCTCGTGTCCCTGCTCATTGCCACTCTACCTGGAGGGAGATGAAGTCTAGTGTAGTTTTGATTTGCATTTCACTGATTGCTAGAGATGGTGAACATTTTTTCATATGTCTTTTGGACACTTGCACTTCTTTTGAGAAATGTCTGTTTAGTTCATTTGCCCATTTATTGGTTGAGTTATTTGGTTTATTCAGCTGACCCCACTTGCGATGCATGAAGTTTCTGAAGTTGGATGGCAGTTAACAGTTTTGGGAAGCTACCAGCCTCTTCCTCTCTATCTCATCTTTGCATTTTAGGACTCTAAGCATGGGTTCGACTTTTGCAATGTGTGACCACGACTCTTGTCTTTCTGCTGGGTTTTCTGGCTTTTGGGTGTGTTTCTGAGCTACCTCCAGTTCACTAACTCTCTATTTATGTCTAATCTAATCTTAAACCCATCTAATGAGTCCTTAATTGAGTTATTGTACTTTTCTCTTCTGAATTTTTTTTAAAATGTTGATTTCACCTTTTGGCTTCCTAATTTCCTCTCCGTCTTTTTAAAGCTTGGCTTCCTTTCTTATTACACAGTAAGTATGCTTACTTGCTATTTCTGACTTAGCCCCTCTCTGAATATCCCAGTGTCTGAAAGCCCTCACGTTTTGGCTCAGGTGTGGCTGGTTTCTGCTCATGTTCCCTTAGATGCTGTGTTTCCTTCTGCCTGGCTCTTTCACTGTGTGCTCAGGTAGTGTTTTTTTTTTCAAAGTATTTGAAGTTGTTTGAGGCCAGAGGTAACGTTATGTTCCTTGAGAGAAGACTTTCAAGTGTTCCTGGGGCTTGTGGGGGAAGTAGTCTGGAGTACCTAAAACCAAATTCAAGCCTTGTTTTAGTCAGTTTTGTCACTGGTGTGACTACAAAACCCCACCAGAACAAGCATAGAGGAGGAAGAGTCTATTCGGGGACTCACAGTTTCAGAAGTCTCAGTCCCAGACAGCTGGCTACATTCCTCGAGGCTCAAGGTGAGGCTGAACCTCATGTCAGAAGAGTGTGGTGGAGGGAGGCCGCTCAAATGATGCTCAGTAAGCAGAGAGGGATTCCTCGCCAGATACAAATGTGTACCCCAAATCCCCAGTGCCTACCTTCTCCAGCCACACCCCACCTGCCTCCATTACCACCCAGTTAATCCCATCAGTGGATTAATTCTCTGACTGGGTTAAGGCTGTCATGACCCAGTCATTTCTCCTCTAAACCTTGCACTGTCTCACAATGTGAGCTTTGGGAGGACACCTCCCGTCCCAACCGTGGCAAGCCTGGAGGATTTCTTGGCTGCCTGGTTAAGACAGGGCTGTAGACCTGAGGGAGGCTGGGTTACATCCACTCCCTTCCTCCTGCGGTGCAGCCCTTCAGGAACATAATGCTGGCTCAGAGTGGGGCTAGGCAAGATCCTCAGTTTGCTGGGCCTAAATTCCAATTTCTGTCTCCTTGACTCAGTGATGCCACCAAGAACATGTTAGAGTCCCAGCCCACCACCCTGTTCAGTCGATGCCCATACACTCAAGGTGGCCTGATGCTCCAGGTTCGTGCCTCAAGGGTTAATCTTCTTCCAGATTTTGCTTAAGCGGTTTCTTACTGTGCTGGTCATTTCTGTGATGCTCAGCAAGAGCTAGCTGGTCAATGCACATGGAAGCCAGTAATCTGGCCCTGAATTTTTACCAAAGGCCAACTAGCAAGGAGTTGAGAGGCAAGCTCCACCCTGCCTCCCTGCCGGTTGGTGGTGGGGTCTGGTATGGGAAGGGAGAAGGGGAAGCTGCTTGTTTAGATGGTGAGATGGAAGCTCTAGGGTCCTCTTGAGCAGGTATAGGAGGCCATCTCACCTCTTCACAGGTCCCAGGTTCCTGATGGAGGGAATACTTGTGTTCTGCACAGGGGATTTTGAACTTGTGAAATCAGAAGGTCCCTGGCTAGGTGAATCACTTCTTCTGGGCAGGATCAACTGGGGATAACTGATTTTTAGCTGGTCTCTGGCAAGTTCTGGAGGCATTTCTTGCAAAACAACCTCAAAGACTTTTGTTACTTGATTAATTTATACCTGGTTTCCAGCCAGTTTCACTTTGATGCTTTAAAATACTGATTTTATTCATTATTGCTGGCTTCTTAGGTTGTCCTCTGTGGGCGGGCCACTGCACATCACCTGCTCTGCTCTTCCCGGAAGTGGCTGTTCCCACAGCAGGAGGCTGCACTGTAGAGGAAGCTGTGCTCACAAAGGTCTTCATTCAGGAAGGTCATCCTAAAGCCCTAAACACTCCCCAAGCAAAAGGGTTTCCTGTGTACCCACCTGCTTAACCCTCCTGGCAGCTATTCCACGTGTTCTGCTGGTATAATTCACACTTTAGGAATAAAGAGATCGTGACCCAGAGACACGAATAAGTGAACCAAGAGCACACAGTGGTCGAGGGCATAGCTTTGGTTTGAACCTGAACCTCGCTTCCTTCAAAGCACATTCTCTCTCTGCATTAGAGACAGGATCGAAGACTGACATTTCAATCTGTCCTGTGCAAGCAGAAAAGAGCTCTTCAGGAGACACGTGGCCACCAGGAGCAGCAAAGAAGCCAGTGGATAAAATATGCTGTGTATTCTGTGCAAATTATTTCAACCATAAAATCTGACAGCTTGTAAATAATGGCGCAAGGAATCCAGAGAGAACAGAGGTAAAATTAATTCAGAGCTGGCTGTCCCAGGCCTGTAGCGGTACCCCAGTTCTCTGCTTCCCGACCCATAACAGCATTTCATGGATTCCCTTCCTTCCAATCCTCCTCCTCTCTCTGTCAGTATGTAACTGATGGAGGACTTATAACCCAAACATCCATTTATTTTAGGAAGCACACGGGATCAAAGGCAAGTTTATATTTTTGAATCATAGAAACTAGTCTGTATTTTAACAAGGTCGAAGCAGCATGGGTGACCTTAAGTGACTAGACAGCGAATGTCTTCATATGTACATGCTAAACTAAGACCTAAAGTAGTCGAGTGACTCGCAGACTCTCTTTAGGCAGTAGACTTGGCAGAATATATTTTTATCATTATTTTAAAATACAAGATTATCGGTCTTTTTTTCTGTAAAGCACTGAGTTTAAACACACATTCCAGGAACACATCAAACACAATAGTGAAGAATTCACATTCACTGCATATGGGGACCCACTTAAGAGCCCATCACAAAGCAGCACACTGCATTATTTTTCTCTAGATCTATGAGGCAAGCCTGAAAACTTGTAGGAGAGCAGTGCTTCCAGGGATCCTCTCAAAATGCAGACACGGCCCCCCCGGAGTGCCAAGGTCTGCCACTCCGAGGCTCCAGCTGACATCCATGCTGCAAGTCATAGAGCACTTTGTTTTCAAGATGCTACATTCAGAAGGGCAGCTCTTGAAAAACAGAGGGGATTAGAAAATCCAGCAGTTGTACCAATATAAGGAATGCTCGGTCATCTTCCAATTGTTCTTCAAATGTAAGTAAAATTGTCTACAGGAGCCAAATGAGACTTTTAGTTCAGCATTTGTTCGGTATTATTTTCCATCACTGCACATGACTATCCAACTGGCATGTGAAACACAATTTTTTAAATTTTGTATCGAGACACAGGACTTCAGTTTCCGAGAGCACGCCGTGAGCAGCTGCAGCAAGGCTGAGAAAACAGCCTCAAGACCTTGGTAAGTGCGTCTCGTCAGAAGGTGTGTGTGTGTAGGCGCGCGCACGCATGTGTGTACAGATGTGTTTTGTACCTCCAAGCCAATGAGATGGTAAAGCAAAAAGTGTGTGTTCATAACCAGCAGCAAAGAAAAATATAGAAAAAAATGAGGCAGGAAATGTCCCCACGGTCAGCCCCAGGAACCGGCCAAGTGCCCCTACACACCGACCCTGGGCCCCAGGAAGCTGCTGGGTGGCACTACTCTGAGTGGTTCAGGAAACCAGACACCCAAAGGCACCTGTGCTGCACTCAGAAGCTAGCAGGCGCTACACCTGGGCCCACAGGTACAGCCTGGTCTCTACAGGGCCCACAGATGTTGATGTGCCTCCTGCCCCTATCACCAGCCATGCCACACTGCACCTGCCCAGGCCCACCCTGTGTGGAGGGGGGGACTGATGACAACCACCCACAGTATACCCAGAGCTACAGCAAACCCACCCTCCTCAAAGAGCCAAAGAAACCCATAAGCCCTGCCACCTAGACCACTGAGATGCCCACAGGCCTCACCAGTGAGAGATAGACTCTAATACAGTAATAGTCGAGGATTTCAACACTTCACTTTTATCAATGAATAAGTCACCCAGACCAAGGGAAAAATAAAGCCAACAAAACAAATTAGAGTTAAGCTATGTTATACTATGGACTGAATATCAGACCTAGCAGGTGTTTACAGAGCATTTCATCCAAAAGTTACAGAACATACCTTCTCCTCACTCACCCTTGGAACATTCTGCGGGACACAAAGTAAGTCTCAACAAATTTTAAAAAATTGAAATCGTAGCATGTATGCTCTCTTGTCACAATGAAATAAAACTATAAGTCAACAACAAGAAGAGCTTTAGGAATGTATAGACATGTAGGCCTTAAACAACATGCCCTCAAATGACCAATCAAGTTGTTCAAAACCTGGTCATATCAAAACCTAATCAAAAGGGAAATTAAATAGTTTCTCAAAACAAATGAAATGAAAACATATCAAAGCCTATGAGAAATAGCAAAAGCAACACTGACTGAGAAATGTATAATAAGCACCTATAACAAAAAATGAAAAGATCTCAAATAAATAAAGCATCCTGATGAAATGAAATTCATCCCAAGGATGCAAGATTAACACACACAAATAAATAAACATAAACTATCACTTCAACAGAATGAAGGACAAAACCATGTGACCCACTCTATACACCCAGAAAAAGCATTCCCTGAAATTCAACATCTCTTCGTGGAAAAAAAAACCATCAACAAATTAGGTGTGGAAAAATGTACTTCAGCACTGTAGGACACAGCCAGCATGCAAAGTGGGCAGATGCTGGAATCGTTTCCCCTAAGACCTGCAGCAAGATGAGGATGTGCACTTGTGTCACTTGTACTCAACACAATGCTAGAAAACTTAGCCAGAGAAAGTCAGTAAGAGAAAGAAATGAAAGCCATTAAAATTGGAAAGAAGGAAGTTAGATTATCCCTGTTTACCGATGGCATGCTTTTATATAGAGAAAAACTTAAAAATTCCATCAAAACTTAAATTCAATAAAGCTGGAGAATACAAGATCAACATACAGAAATTAGTAGCAATTTTGTACACCAATTGACACCAACTCCATGAGAAAGTTAATTAGGACGGCAGTAATATTCACAATAGCAATAATAATAATAATAACACCTAGGAATAAATTTAACTAAAGAATAATGAACAAAGAAACTTACAAAACAATGATAAAAGACATTGAAGAAGATACAAAAACTGGGAAGATATTCCATGTTCATGGATTGGAAGACCTTCTATTGTTAAAATGTTAAAATGTTAATACTACCAAAAATAATTTACAGATTCAATGCAATCCCCATCAAATGCTAATGGCATTCTTTGCAGAACTAGAAATGCAATCCTAAAATCCATATGGAACTATGAAAGACTCCAATGTTCTAAGCAATCTTGAACAAAAAGAGCAAAGTCGTAAAATCAGAATACTTGACCTCAAAACGGTGTGGTCCTGGCATAAAATCTAACAAACACCACTGGAACCAAACTGAGGATCCAGAGATGAACCCACACATCTGCAGCAACCTGATCTTTGACAAAGATGTGGTGCCAAAAACCTACACTGGAGTTAGGATAGCCTTTTCAGTAAATGCCACTGGGAAAATTGGACATCCACATGCAGAAGACTGAAAGTGGACCCCCTCTCTCACCATATATGAAAATCAACTCAGTGGATCAGAGACCTAAATGTAAGACCTGAAAGTATGAAACTACTAGAAGAAAATGTAGACACCAGCTTAGACAATGACTTGTTGGATAAGACTCCAAAAGCACAGGCAAGAGAAGCAGAAATAGATAGGATTATGTCAAACTAAGGAAGCTCCTCATGGCAAGGGGACCATCTGGCAGAGCGAAGGGCAGCCTGCAGAAGGGACACAATGCAGCAATCTCTCTGGTGGGACCAACATCCAAACTGCACGAGGAATGCAATGTTAAAAATCCAACTTAAAAATGGGCAAATGGTCGGAATAGACAGATAAATGGATAAAGAAAATGTGGTATGTATACACAATGGGAATTAATGAGTTATAAATAAAGAATAAAATCTTGTCATTTGAGGCAACTTGGGCGGAGGACATTCTGTTAAGTGAAATAAGCCAGGCATGGAAAGATAAACAAGCCATGCTCTCATTCATATATGAAAGCTAAGCAATCGGACTTCGTAGAAGAGAGCAGAACAGAGGCTGGCAGGAGGAGAGGCAGAGGCATGGATGGAGGTTGGCTTGGAGGTGCCAAAGTGCAACCGAGTGGGAGGGGCAGGTTCTGGTGCTGAGGGCAGCAGGGTGAGCCAGTTACAGCAACTCACGCCTACACTTTGTAAAGGACAAGAAGGGAGGAGCTCAGAGTTTCCCAAAACAAAGAGCTAGCCAATGTCCCGGGAAGTGCTAACTACCCTGACTTGATCATTACGCATCGCACATGTGGATGAAGTCCTCACGGCACACCCACAAATACACACGAGTTTTAAAGCAAAAGGAGTTAGGATGAAAAGGTCCTTGGAGGCACTGCTGTCTCCATCCTAACAAATTTTTTTTCCAAGTACTAAATTCAATGATTGCAGCATGTTCTTTCATTCCACGTTTTAATCCATCTAAGATGAAGGACTCATGACCAAAACTGGTGAATTATCCACCATTACCATGGGGGAAATTATGGCCAATATCCAGTGAGAGAGAAGCAGGGAGGGAAGGAGGGACAGGAAGAGGGGGAGACAGAGAGGAAGAGGGCACAGAGGGGGACCGTGTTACAGTGGGTACTCACCTTTTATGTTTTTTTAATTCTCAAAAGAAACGCATCTTTACCACTCTACATAAGCATCCAAACTCGAATAATGATGTGGCTCCAAAGTCTTTCCTGTGAACTTCTTAGGAGGAGAAACCATTCAAATGCCCCGAGGCTGTAGTATAAGATCACAATGGATGTCACCAACAAGTCTGCTAAAAGGGGCCAGGTTCCTGCTCCACCCTGTGCCTGGTCTTACTGCGCCCAGCACTCCCGGGGACCTGGGGACAGGCGGAGGGATGAGGGACGGCAGGAGGGATTCTACCAGGGAACTACTTTCTGAGTGGGAGGAAACAGGCTGGGGTGAGACTGAGCTGAGACCCCACCTGAGAGCCCACCACTTCCCGGGGCCTCTGCCCAGGTGGCAGTGAACTGTTGTCTTCAGCCTGGTGTGGGTCTGCTCTGTGCCTTTCAGTTTTGCTTGACTGGTGAAGGAGCATTTCTGTGTTAGCTGGGGAAGCCGGAGACTGGGGTGTGGCTTTGTGGCGGAGGCCAGCCTCACATGCCTGAGGCCCTGGGTTCCAGCCCCAGCACCATAGGAGCTGTGGAGCCAAGGAGAGGGTGTTCCAATCGGATTCTGAAGCTGAAGATTTGCTTCTTCAGCACTCAGCCATCTCCACCTGACTGTCTCCTGCACCTGACCACCCCTCTGCTGCCCGCCACCCTGGCCACCTGTGCCGTGTGGGTCTGTGGACTGAGTGCTGTGTGCCTTCGCCGAGGCCAGCCTGTCTTCTTCCAGACCTCTTTGGAAGGACTTTTGGTTTCCTGTAGGATTGCTCTGGGGAAGTGCTGGCCTTTCTTCCGTCACAGCCCCAATGCCCCTCTCCCACAGCAGGGTGGGCAGCTAACTCCCTGTGCATGCCTCTGTCCTCCGGCCAGCTTCAGGGCTTCTGGCACCTTCGCTCTCGGCAGTCTGACCGATGCGCCTCAGCATCCCTGCTTCATGTTTTAGGGCTCTTGCTTGAAGCTCTGGGGTCTGTGAGTCCTGGTTGTCATCAACACAGGCGAGTATCTGGACATTGTTCTCTAAAAAGCTTTTATGCTGTGAACCCCTTTGGTTCTCCTTCTGGCCCCAGGACACAAGTGCAGGTCGTTTGATGCCAGGTGTGGTCCCCAGGGCCCTACCTCCTGCCACCTGCTCTCTGTCCTTCAGATGGGTCCACTGGGGGAGGTCCACACCCCTCACGCCCGTGCTTGCCCTGCCGGCCGAGTTCTCCATGGTGGTTGTTGCACCTTGTGTTCCAGCACGTCTGCGGGGCTCTCGATCACTCCATAGCTTTCCCGAGATCCCCGTCTGTCCCTTGTTAGGACCATTATCTCCTTCAATTCTTAGAACATGACATGAAAGGCGCTTTGGAGTCTTAGGGAGCATCTGAGTCACCTCTCGACAGCTTCCGTGACTGCTCTCTCTGCCCCATTCCTCGTATGTGGTCTCCTTAAACTCGAGACTTTGCACACAACATGCTAGGGGGACCCTGGGCTCTGTGACCTTCCTCTCGGTGCCGACTACAAGGACAGCAGGCAGTTCAGCTGCTGAGTGAGCGCCTCGCCAGCGCATCTCCGTGGACATCCGGAGTGTTTCCCAAGCCTCTCCAACTGGGCAGACCTACCCTCTCATCTCTGTGCCCTGTGTCTCTCCAGGGCTCGGTGTTGGTTCTGTGAGAACAAGAGTGGAGCAGGTCTTGCCTTGGCATTGAGCCCAGCTCCTGAGGTTGTGTCTGTACCTGTGGGCATTGATGCTTGGCCAGGATCTCTGCCCCTGCAGGAGCTCTGATACCCCTCTGCTGCAGCTCTGGTTTATCTGCTCTGTTCTCAACTGCTGCTATCTGAGAGCCATGGGTAGTTTTCCTGGAGCATGGACAGCCTGGCCCTTAGCCACAGACCTGCCAAGGACCCTCCCAGGGCTTCGGGAGCCCTTGGGTTGAATGGGCCCTCCTCCCTAACATCCCACCCTATAGGTTCCAGCTGCTTCAGGAACAGAGCACTCTGACATCTGTCCCCGTTCACACTCACGAAGCTTACTGTCCACGGGGAGACAAGCATTGAATACATACCCACAGGAACACATCTGTACGCAGAACTGCGACAGAGAGTACACGTTGAAAGTGAAGCCCAGCAAGACCTTAATAGAGCAGCCCAGTTTAGACTTGGGGAGAAAGCCTTTCTTGTTTTTGTTTTTGGTAGCAGAGATTGAAATCAGGGTGCTTAACCACTGAGCCACATCCCCAGACCTTTAATTTTTTATTTAGAGACAGTCTCACTAAGTTGCTTAGGGCCTTACTCAGCTGCTGAGGCTGGTTTGAACTTGCAAGCCTCCTGCCTCAGCCTCTCAAGCCACTGGAAGCAGGGGCATGAACCACTGTGCCCCAGAAGAAAGCCTTCTTAAACCAGTGACCTGAAGGAGAGCAGGCCAGATGAAACCCTGGGGGACACAAGCAGGAGATGGGAGAGCAGGGGAAAGCAGAGCGGGAAGAGCTGGAGGAAGCCCGGGAGGGCAGTGTGTCTGCAGGCAGCAGCGCAGGTGTGGCTATACAGGCAGCAGAGGCCTCTGGAGGGTCTCAGGCTGCACCCACAAGGAGCAGGGACGCCTCCGAAGCATCTCCAGCAAGGCTGCGTCTGGGCACATGCTGTTCAGGGTAGCTGCAAAGTCCTGGTTGTCAATGGTGCCCTCGCCGCACCCCAGTCTCCCAGAAGAACAGGAATAAACCGCACTTGCTGAGAACTGGAGGACCAACCGAGGAGGCTGCCCCGGAGGGCCAGTGTGCTGCAGGTTAGTGTCTGTGGTCCTCCTCCAGACCTGCAGGCGGTGAGGTCCTGCCTGGAATTCCCTGGGTCTTAGTCCATTCTTGCACTCGGACAGGTTGGGCTTACGTGGCTAAGGCCAACCAAGTGAGGAAACCGGAATTGAGTGGCCGAGGCGAGTAACCCAAGGGGCCTTGAGACAAAAGGGAAGCTCGTGTTGGGGGCTGAGGATGGTCAAAGGAGACACGGATGGCTCCCGGGGAAAATTTTAACTTGCTAGATGCTGCTCTATACAATTATTGGAAATATTTCCAGAATTTTCTTCAGATCTTTGACAAAATCATGCCACTTAAGAAGTGTCTAGGGGGCTGGGGCTGTAGCTCATGGCAGAGCGCTTGCCTAGCATGTGTGAGGCACTGGGTTCGATCCTCAGCAGCACCACATGAAAATAAATAAATAAAAGTATTCTGTCTGTGTACAACAACAAAGTGTCTTGGGGCTGGGGCAGCTCAGCAGTAGAGCACACCCAAGGCTCTGGGATTGACCCCAGCACCACAAGAAAAGAAAAAATATTGTCTGGTGTTATCAAGGCTCTCCCTGGACTTCACTCTGCAGCAGGAGTGTATGCCTTGTAGAATTATTACAGGGAAAGTTTCAAACATAATAGCAACAAACGTGTTTCAGGTCAGCCCTTCATGTAGTCACCAGATAGTTTATTTTTAGCTACTCAAAATAGGTAATTATTGCCTAATATAGGCAAACATTGATCATCCCAGTCAATTTTAGCCTCCATTATCTGGTGATTAAAATATTTCCTTTTGTCAAAAGGCAATTAATATTCACATGCAAGCCATACTTTTCCAAACTATTGCAAAAGGGGCTATGCTAATTAGAATCTTAAAGAGATTCCGATACAGTGAGAGCATGCATATTCCCCGCGTAAGTCACCACAGAGCCGCCTGACTCGGTGTGTGTGCTTGTGCGCGGTGAGTGCTCCTGCCCATCAGCATGTGCACACACAACCTGGCTTCTCTGTGTCACCTCATATATATTTCACCCAGCTAAATTACTGAAGATAAAATATATAGTAAGATATATTGCAACCATATATTGTGTACAGTTTGTATATAAAAAAAGAAAGAATGATTAAAAGTCGATGAGAGACTGTTTATAAATCTTGATTGCTTCATAATCTTAACTTTGAGCAACATTTTTATCATAATTACAGGCTTTCTTAAAGCATTTATGCAGATTGTTGTTACTCAAAAGGGGGTTTATTCCATTTTGGTATAAACTACACTTTTTTTTCTTTATGAAATCACTCTTTGAGTTCCTAATACACAGTACTCTGCCAGAGCTGCAAAATTCAAATGGGAAGCACTATCTCCACGGTGCTCTGGTGTCCCTCTCCCTGCCACCACAGTGCCCTGGACGTGGGGTAAGAATGCAGAGGCTCCCCAGGACCCAGCACTTGATGGGCCTGGAAGCTCCAGATTCCTGTTGGAACACTAATGTTCCTGTGAGGCGACTACAGTTCCGCACCCTCTCCACAGGTCAAGAAACTGAACCCTGGAGGCTGATACCATGAGCCTTCAATTCTAGAGTCACAAAGCATTCGATGTGGAAAGGGGATTCAGAAGCCAGTGATTTCTGCCTCTTTACTTTTGAGCTTGGAAAACTGAGGTCCTGGAAAAGCAAAATAGCCAGTGCACATCCAGTCATTGGTCTGCACTGACCTCAATGAGCAGAAATTTAACTGAAATTCAGTCTGAGTTATTCAGAGACGTTAGCATCATGTAGCCAGGAAAAAAAAAAAATGTATATATCAACTTTTTGTTTTAAGGAATCACTTTCCCCACATGATCACAGATCTAGGAGAAAAGCAAAGAAAGAAAATGCATCACCAGAAACAAAAACAAAACTAAGAAGTGAATATCAGGTGAGGAAGCACAACTGACGACAAAGAGCAGCTGTCCAGGAAAACCACGTCCGCCAAGGCCGCAGGGACCACTCCACCTCCCAGAAGACAGAGACCCCCTGTTGTCCACTCACCCTCTCTTCCCCGTGGCCTAGCCTGAGGCCTGAAACACGGCAGGAGCTCAGTGATACCTGCATGGTGATGGACAGATGGAGGTCTGGACCAAAAGCACTTCCTGACAGAATGAGGGCAAGACCTTCAGCCCTTCCAACTCATGAAATGCCAGTCCCGATGTGTGTGAAGTCCAACCAAGGAATGAGCCTTTAGCAATAGAGGCAATAAGAGGTTAACATATGAACACTGTTTCCACAATAAAGTCAGTTTGAATACAAGATAGTGTGGGACAGTGTCCAATAGTTAGGACAGGCTGTAGATGTTGAGTTCTGGGGAAGTGCAGCCCATCTGAGGTGGGCGCTCTCACACGGAAAGCACAAAGGCCACCAGACCAGGGTGCAGGGCTGCTGCACCTAGTCTCCAGGGAGGAGAGGCAGACCAACAGCCAGAGCATGCTGCCCACCAGCCTAGGGCTGTCCCCGGAGGGACAGTGTGTGTCCAGCTTGACCCCGCTCTTCCCACCCTCCCCTGTGCCGGGGAATCGGGTGAAGAGTGCCGCGGTAGGTCTGCACGCTGGGTCTCAGGTGCTCTCCATTCATCACACATTTTGGTTGCCACAGTGATGCTGCAGTGCAGGGGCTGACATCGCCACTTCACAGACCAGGCGTCTGAGGACTGCACAAGTTCAATAACCTGCCCCAGGTTGCAGAGTGCACAACAGTCAAGCCTAGGCACACACTGTCTTGTGCAAATGCCCATGTTGCCATCTTTTCCTTCATAAACAAGTGTCTCAAAACCTGTGAGACACCACCACTGTCCCAGGCGACTGCGGACCACCACGCCATGACTTCACCCAAGAGACTGCCAGACACCCAAGTCTCTGGCCAGGCCTCTCGTGTGCATAGCACCTACAAACTAGCCATGGTCATTATGTGCTGGAAGTGTTACAACTTAACTTTTTAACTTTCCAAATAAAATTTGTTTTCATTATGAATTAATCAACAGAAGTCCCTTTATTCATGTTATTATTATGCGGTATGTTATAAAATATTGTTATATGCTAGTTTGTTATGTGTTTACATGTGCATACAGAGGATTTGTGCTGTTAGCAGGCTCGTCACTTGAATGGCAGTGTTAAGTCCTCCACTGACAATACTGGCTCCTGGTGAAGTCTTCCAGTAATTAAAACTGTGTTTCCATATTCCAGAACTGGGAGAAAGTGAAATATCAGCCCTGTTCAACTTTGATTCCAAGAATATTTTGATTTCCCAATTTTATTCCTATTCAACAATCTTTGGTTTCCATTCTGATTGCACCCAGTTTGCTATGTGAATTGAGTACTGAGAGAGAACAGAGCAGAGGGAGAACAGGGGCCTGTGTCCTGTTGCTCGTAAAGACTGAAATTCAACAAACCAGCCAAATTCATTATTTTAGGGTTCATCACTTGGTTCCACCTAGACAAACTGCATACAAGAATATCACCAGGAGAGTGAAAATAGGACCTCTTAATAAAGAAGAGAAAGTCAGAACTTAAATCTGAAGAAAATTTTTGAGGGTTGAGTTTCAGCAGTGTGAAGCCATTGCTCTGTGGGACAAGCAGGCCATAGTGAGCTCTGGCTGCTTTTAAAAAAAAAAGGCCACCACTGTGAATCGTGATCTTCAGTCACTTCCCCTCCTGGAACCCAGCCGCAATGGTAGTGCCATCCTCTGAAGGACGCCCTTTGTCACCTGCATCCTCTGCAGCCCTCGAGCTCCCTGGCCCAGAAGCTGCTGGCCCTCCTGGAATTGCCCCTCCTGCACCTAGCCTTGAACCTGACCAGGTGGTCCACACTGCCTCATCACTCATCTGGGCAACAGGAACTGTCCCCCAAAAAACTTGGGTGCTTTTTCCATCCTCATAAGCCTGTCTAACAAGAACCTGCTTCACGGTCCTCTCCACCTCGACTTCGGGTGGCCTGTGCACTGTGGGTGCTGGGCAAAGTGCTTGCTGGAGCCACCACCTGGCCTGGTTTAACCCCCTCCTTTCTGGAAGGCATACCATGCAGGAGAAGACTTTTGATTGGATACTTTCACTTATGAAATTTAGCCAGAAGGTGAAATATGCTTCATTTGAATACAGCTAGAATGTTACTAATCTGATGGACCCATGGAAACTGATTTTTAAAATGTAATACATCTGCTTTTCCAGTAAAATATAATTAAAATCAATGGCATAGAGAGACATCAGCTATCTTAACAAATCAACTCCTCCCTCCACTCTACAAGAATTTTGTTACATATATAGAGGGCAAGTTGAGGGTATTGAGGGTTAGGGCATTGAATTCTGTTTTGATTGCATTACATCAATGAGAATATGGGATCTCGTTTGAACTGTATGCACTCATGGAACATAAGGAAGGACTGGGCTGATCTTATTGTAAGGTGAATTACAATTACAGTGATTTGACCTCTATTTGCTGTAAGCAGATAGAAGCTGGAAGAGTCACAGTCATTTTTTAATACCCATAAAGAAACGTGCATGCCGAGTGAAGCAGCTTTCCTCCAGGAAAAGCCTCAAGAATTTGTTGTTTTTTAAATCTTCATAAGGACGCATTTGTGTTTCATCACATTTTGCAGTATAATCAATTTTTAAAAATTGTTTTGACCTTCCAGCTTCAAGTTGAAGTTCCAAAAATTAAGAGTTGCAGCAGGGTAATGGAAAGGAGAGGTGTGAGTTAGGTGCTATGTCGAGTGCAAGCCATACTATAAAAACCTGACAGTCATGATTTGCTGTGATGGTCACAAGGTAAGAGACCCGGCTCTTTCCTACAAGTTAGGCAACACCAAGGAGTGAAATTGGGGGAAGCATTTCAAGGATGACTGATGCTCTGAGTAGACATGAGTATTCTTATTCCAGAATAACACATTCCTCGCACTCTTGATGGAGAGCGGAGAGCGGAAGGTAAGGCCACCTCACCTAACAGCCACGCCCAAGTATCAGTCCCTGGCTGAAACACCGAGGCCAGGATTCCCCCGAGCTGCCGGAAAAAAAGGCTTTCTATGAGCCACACTTAAGAGCGCTGGCCCTTGTGACTGAAGGGGCCTTTCAGACCTTTGGGAGAATGCTGCCCCGAAGAGAGGGCCCGCCTCTGGGTGCATGAACAAAGATGTGCTTTTCAGCCTCCGCCCCCCTCGCTACGAGGACTCGAGCGTCTTTTGGCCCCTTCAGTCTTAACAATGAGGTGAAGCTAGTCGGTACCCAGAAGCCCGGATTCAGGAGATAGCAATAAAAGCCGCTAGTGTTCGCCGCACTGCGCTCTGCCCTGGGTTCTGGGCCTCGCTGGGTTTGGGTGGCCGCTGACATCCGGGTGACCTTGGCCTGCCAGCGGCTCTGCTCCGATCGCACTTGTTTTCATTGGTCTCACTCACTCCTGAGGCGGGAGAGTGTGGGGCTGCGGGGCAAGGTCGGTGGGGAGAGCGGAAGAACCCAGAGAGCCCGGGAAGCAGGCGGCAGCTCCTGCTGTCTGCCGCGCCTTAGAATCTGCAGAGAGCCACCACCCTCTGTGGGATGGGAGCGGGTCGGGTACAGGACCGGAAAAGAGCTGAGGGTGTTTACAGATTGGGACACCCACACTCGCGCCCTGCAAGGCTCAGGGGCCCCGCGTCTTTCTGTCTGGGCGCCACAGGCGCATCAGTGCGTTTCCAGAAGTCCAGGGTTGCATTTCCAGCGCCCAGGACCAAGCCATGACTTTCAGGAGCACTAGCCTTCCTTCCCTCGCTGTGTACCGTGTACACACCAGCTCCCCTGCGCGAGGCCTAGATGGGGGTTAAAACTCCACTTCACAACCCCCATTGATATGGGTTTGACATCTGTTTGCCAGAGTGTTTTGCACTTAGCCTAACACCCACTATTAAGTGACAAAACTGTGGCAGCCTGTCAAAGCCAGCTGACTGGCAGCTGCTCCGCTTACAAAAACCATTCAAATATTTGCAGGTTTTGAAGCTTTATGCAGTGTTGTACCCAATCTTTCAGTGATTTAACATGTAAAATATAAGTCAAAGTTTTAAATCTGGATTCCAAAATGTTTCCATTTTCCATACAAAAGGAGAAGCTTTCAGGGTGCCTGCTGGAATGGCTCCAGTTCCAGGCCTCTGGCATTCCCACTAGCAGATTCCTGCACCAACCGGGTTTCAAAAAATATCAAGGACCCAAACCTCCCTGTTGGTACGGACACTGGAAACGACTGAACCAGATTGCCTTGAACTCGGAAGGAATACAGTTTCTCAAAACTAGGATGAAAAATTAATCCCCAAGCAAAGAAACCTACCTGCTTTATTTTCCCTTTGACGGTTAGACCAACCATGCCTTTGGGGAGAGCAGTGCTTCTAGGGACAGTATTCCTAGGCAACATCAGAGCTCTTTGGAGATTTCCAAGACACTAACTTCTCTACTTCCACTTCTAAATGGCTTAGTCCGATTAAGAAATAATTTGCAAATGACATAGTGTTTCTCTAGATTAAGATCCATTGAGTAAAAGTCATGTGGGCTTTTTGTCTTGGAGATTAGAGCCAGACAGACAAGGATCTCCTGAAAACTGCAGCTGCAAGCGATGAAAAAAAATTATCATACGTTTGTCCAAAAGCGATCTATAGATAAGTACACATGCCCCGCACCCCGAATGTGGACAGGCCGCCCAGCGCTTAGGATCCTCACCCCGCTGCATTTGTGCTTCTTTTGTTTAGTTATTGCTTGAGTGTTAGTAAATATATTTCCTTCAGGTGGAAGGGGTTCATAAATTGGGCAGAAAGTAGGGTCGTCGTTTAAAAAAAAAAAAACAGAAAAGAAAAGAAAAAGCAGTTGGCTTGCTTTTGAAACATTTCCAAAGAGTCTCAGAGGGTGGCGGTCTTAAGTCCGAAGTGCTGACATCTTCACACGACTGGGGCGAGGGGTGGGGTGGGCAGCGAGCGTGGAGACCGACAGACGGGGAGAGGCAGCGAGGGATGCGCGGCTCCAACCGCAGCGCCTTCTCAGGGGCGCTTTCCTCCTCCTCCGCTTCCCTGCGGGTGCGCGCGCTGTTCCGCGGGAGGGCGGGCCGCCAAGGCTGGGCTGGAGCGCGGGGTCCGCCCGCGGTGGGAGCCGCGTGCCGCGCGGTCTGCGCCCAGGGATGGGGTGGCCGCGCCGCCGCGAGCCGGGCGCCCCCGGCCTGGCCCCGTCGCGCCGTGCGGCGCGGAGCGCGGATCGCCTGGGCGCGGCGGCTTTCACCTGGAGATCTTTGTGTCCACAACACTAAGCCCTAGACACTGTCGTGCGTCCGGCAGCTGCCATTAGTCGCCAGGGCACTTGGGTGGGGAGTGGGGTGCGCGGTGAGGAGCACGTCGCCGAGCAAAAAGAAAGCGAGCCCGGGCTGCTCCCAGGGGAGGACCGACGTGGCGCCCACGGCCAAGGTGTCCCCGGCGAGACTACAAAGCTCAAGCCGGTCCCCGAGCCCAGAGAGCCTGCCGCGAGCGCTCGGCAGGGGCGGAGGGTCAAGGCGGCGCCGCCACACCCCAGGCCACCACCGCGCTGACGGGGGAGGGGAGGCCCCGGAGGGCAGCTCCGGGAGAAGAGGGTAGCCTGGTGCGCACACGGCCACAACTGTCTTCTGGGGAGGGTGGCTTCCGAGCCGCTGGCGGCGTGCGGGGGTGCGGGAGGGGTGCGCGTCGCTGCCGTTCGGGCCGAACCTCACGGGCCGGGCGGCTCGCGCGGGCGGCGAGCAGAGCGCGGGCGGGGCGGTGGCCGCGGCAGCGAATGGGGCGCGGCGGGAGCGGGCCGGCGAGGAGGGCGCGCCGCGGCTCCACCTCCCGGCCCGAGCGGCGTCCCAGCTGCTCGCGCACCAACTGCTCGATTCTATTCACTGTCGAGTAGGAACAAAAAAGTGGCTATTTATTAGAATACTTGTTTGGTATTGTTCGGCGCCACACAAAAGGCATTTCATTATGTAGAGGGATCCCCCTTTTTCCAGAGAGAAACAATAACTTGAAATTGTCTTTAAAGTCTTTTCTATCAATAATAAATTTCATTTTCTTGTCTCTCTCGCCTGCACTGTGTGTCTGGGAGAGTGTGCGCCAGGCGAGGAGAGGCGCGTGTGCGAGCGAGTGTGCGAGCGGGGTGCGCGTGAGTGCGCGTGAGTGTGCGTGCTCGTGGCGCGGGCGCTGCCGCCACGGTGCTGGCGCCGCCGGGAGCCGGGCCGGGCCGGGGTCCGCGGGCAGCGGCGCGCTCGGCGTGCGGAGCGGGCAGGACCCCTGCGGGAGCGACTCGGGCTCCGGAGGTGCCCTCGGGCCGAGCGCTGGGGGCGCGCGGACCGGCTCCGGGGACCCGCTGGAGCTGGAGGAGGAACTAACTGTAAGTGTGTCTCGAACTTGCGCGGGGGCTTCCCCCACCCGGGGCTGGGGACGCGGCGGGAGAGGCTCTGGGAGGGGGTGCGCGTCTCTAAGGCGACTTTTCGTAAGGGAGTGGGGAGTCTCCGCAGCCTTCCGTCCCTGATGGAAACGGGTGGTACTGCGGTGACCACCGCGAGCGTGCCCCGGCACATCTGTCATTTTCTTGCAGTGTTCACTCCCCCGCCCCAGCCTCCGATTTTGGGATTGGCCACAGCCCAATGGACCCGAGCTGTTTCTCTCTGGGTCGCCTGTTTCCGGGAGGGGGAGGGAGGTCGAGCCAGTGGATCTAGGGACAGCTTGGCCTCGGTGGCCGCTGCGGGTGCTCCCCAGTCCCGCGCCCTCCCCGCTTGGCGGCGGCCGGGCTCGCGGCTCCCGCCGCCACCCCCGTACTCGCCCGGCCGCCCCCGGCTCGCGGCTCACCGCCACGCACGCCCGCAGCGGCGGGAACTAAACCGGTGGGCTGAAATTACGGTTTAAAAATTAACATGTCGAAACGTGTGCCATTTAGTGAGAGGTTTTGGGCAAAGAATCAATTTAACTTTGACCGACAGACTTGACTGCATTAACTCTGCTACCAGAAGAAGAAAAAAAATCAATGAGCGGTGAGCCTTTGACATGCACCGAACGCCTTGGGACCCGGTGCCCTGCCAGCAGCGGCGCGGGGCGGCGGATGCTTGGGTCCTGCCGGCTAGAGGAGGGGGCCCCAAAGTGGGGTCCGAACACCCAAAAGCCCCTAGGCCTCCCTAGGTGAGGCTGACATCCAGAAGGTCGCCCGGTCCCCCTTGGTGCGTCCTCCCTCCTCCAGCGAAATCGCGCGGGCTCGGCTTCCTGTTGCACCGCCACGCGCCTCCTCGGTCTCCCCGCCCGCGCCCGCAGGCAGCCGGCCTCTGCCCTCTCTTTCCCCGAGTTGAAGCAGCTGGTGGAAATGAAAGGTCAGGAAGTTTCATAAGTGAAATGGGTTTTCGGCGTGGCCTGGAGTGATGAGCAGGGTGGGGCTGGCCGGCCAGCATCGACCTGGGCAGGGACCAGGCTGGCCGCGTCCCCTGGCAGGAAACAGGTGTTTGAATGCGATAGCGGCCTCCAGTCAATTAACCCATTAAAAGCCCGCTTTGTGGCATTGATTTCCTTAGGTGCCCGGGGCCTGCCTACTGTTAGCTCTTTTGTGAAAGGCGGGGGTGGAGAGGAGCTATCCTGATGGCACCCCGGTTGGCCAGAGGACCCCTGAAGCTCCTGCCACCCCAGGCTGGGGGAAGGCTTTTCCCTTACTTGGTGTCATGCAGAAGAGGCCTCCCCAGGACTACAGTCTTTGTACCCCAAGTCCTGTCTCTCCTCCTCCAGTCTGGAGAATGGATGACACTGGTAGCAGAGGTGGCTAGAGACCCCAGAGCCCAGCTGTGGGTGTGAACCGTGATCAAGGCTGGGCTCCACACAGAAGGAAACAGATGCCCTGTGCATCACCCCACAGCACTTCTTGGTTTCCTCCCTGGGTAGCATCTCTCCTAGATGGGGTAACACAGGCTGGGTGGCTCTACACACACAGGGAACTCCACACCAGTCCAGTGAGGACCAGGAGAAAGGCTCCAGGTGGCCTAGTGCTAGTCAAGCTGAACAGCCAGATCCCTGGGTAGGCTTGGAGGGGGAGACTGGAGGGATGGAAGGGAAGGGGTCTCTCCCAGGGACTAGGCACCCTAGGCATCTGGACTTGCTTGGCCAGGCTTCCCTCTGGGCAAGGAGGGGCCTGAGTTGGCTCTGGGTCTTCCCCAGTCCTGGGGAGGAGGCCCCAGGTGGCCAGACTATGTGCAAAACTGCGAAATGGTCAACCCACCACCTGAAGTCCAATGGTAGCCAACCTCTCCTTAGGAACAAGTGTGTCTGACTCTAAGGGGCACAATTTTGGATAGCTGAACAATATGGAAGACAGAGTTCCTGCGAAAGCCAGACTCCCCCTCTGTGCTGGGGGGGGGATCTCTGACCACTTTGCAGTTCCAGAGTTATAGGTCCCTGACGGGAGAGATGGTGCCCAGTGGAGCTGGGGCATTTCTGTGCTCACAGAGAGGTGCAGCTCCCTTTAACCAATTCTGTGGGAAACTCTCATTTTTTCCTCACAGCCCCTAAGTTAAGGTTGAGGGTTCGACCTACAACAGCGCTCCCTCTCTGATCTGCCAGGCCACTGTCTCATTTCTATGTGCACTTCCCCAAAAGGCTCTGTCCTCAGGGGGCATCTGGGCCCTGGCCCTTCTTCATCCCTCCTGTGCAAGGTGGCTGCCCCCTGGGTTCCTGCTCCCGGGGAGCTGACAGACCGTCCTGCAACCTGAGGAAAATCTGATCTTCAGAAGCAGGATGGCGCGGGAGATCAGCGGCTTTGAGCCTGGGCGAGGGGCCTGTGCTCACTCCTGGCAGGGCAGTGGTGTGGCTCTAAAGCCTGTCCCATAGCCAGGGGCTTTCGGGGGTTCACTGTTGCCCTTGCTGCTTCCTGAAGTCAGCAACACACATAACTGAAAAGCCTTGAAATTGTGTCAAAGTGATGTTTTAATCTCATTGAAAATGTGTATTAAAGGACAAGACGTGATTTATGTGCGCGGCTGCGATGAAAGGCGCGATTGGAGTGGAGGGGCTTTCACTGCCGCAAACTGCAAACTGTGTGTCATGTTCTTATTGAAGCCTGGGCGGCTAAGCTAATTTGCAGTAGCAGGGATGGCCTGCAAGGAGACGCGTCTGAATTCACTCCACCCTGTTTACACAGAAGTTCCTTACAACCTGCCTCCTCTTGTGAGAGATGCCTTTCCGATTTGGACTGAGAGGAAAATGAGAAAGGACGGTGTTTGCTGATCACTGTGGCTCCTTCTTGCCACAATCCTTGGTCCGTGGACTCGCTTGGGTCTCTTTGGGTCTCATTGGGTCTCTGCAGGGGCCTGAAACACTGTGTTTGGTCTCTCAGAATGAACTTACACAGTCTGAGAAGTGAAACCCTCCTTCCCCTCCACTCTCCAGGCAGCAGGGGCCTGGGGCTTGTCTTCTTCCCCCAAGGACTTTGGTTTTCCAAGTTTGTTTTGGGATTGTTCCTTAATCAGATGTCCTCTGTACTTGCATGTTTTCATTCTCAAATTAAATTTGCAAATAGTTAGGAACCTCACCCCATTCAGAAAAGTTTGATCTTGTGCTCACTCTTTACACTGTCTTGGGGAGAAATGCAACACCCTATGGCCGCAGGGAGGAGGGCTGTGTATCCCTATAACCACATTGAACACCAGCATTCTTTATCAGTAAGAGACAACATGCATTAGAAAATTACAACTTCTGCACGATGTAAAAAGGTGTCTTCAAACTGTTAATTATGGGGGTTTGTGTAAATGAAATTTTAGCAGTGACCCATTTAATTTTGCCATAATTACTGACAAAATAAGACAGGGATGAATCACAATACAGTATATTTATCTGGAAGGAGAACATTGGGCTCATGTAGCTGAATCAAAGAGTAAGAAAAAAATCTAAGAAAGGTGCAGGAACATAAAAAAGTGCATAAAAATCACACCCTCAAATCATCTGGGTTAAAACTGTGGAAGGTGCGGCTTGCGTGGCTTTTCTAAAAAGCCCAACCAAATGTTAGAGGCGTCAACGTTTTCTCCTCAAAATCCGAGGCTGGCGAACTCTCCCTACCGAAGGGTCAGACTCCGATTGGGTCTGAGCACAGCTGTTACAGGTCCTGGAAGTCTGGGAGGCCGAGGAAGGCGACCAGGCCCGGCCACCGCCCTGGAGTACCCCGCTCCTCGCGGAAGGAGAGGTTTGACTGAAGCAAGGCCGAGCTCCCTTCCCGGGTGCTCCCGAAGCCGCCCGTGGCTGGGCCTGCGGGCAGGCGGGCTAGGGAAGTGAGGGAAGGGCCCCCACCCCCTGGTAGAGCGCCTCCGGGGGTCTCCCGGCCGTTTCCTGCAGTGTTCCTTCACAGGACTTCTCGCGCCCTGGAGGAAGGGACGCGGCCCCCAGGCGGTCTAATTGCTCATCTCCGTCTGCAGCCCCAAGGCCGGCAGCGGCTCGGCCGAGGCGGCCAGGCCAAGGGGCAACAGGCCGCGGCCCTCACGCGAGCCCTTTCTCACCGACCCCTGAATAATGAGCGGGCGCATGAAAGTGCTGGCCGTCTGTGGTGCCCACGGGCGCCTGGTGCCTGCGCAGCCCACCGCGCCGGAGCGGGCGCTCTGGAGCCCAGAGCGGCTCTCGGCTGGGGGCGCTGTGCCTGCCTGCCTGGCACCGCTCCTCCTCTCCCAGGGTCACCCGATGGAAATGCGCGCCGCCGTTGGAAATGCGGCCCAAATTCTCTGCCGGGGTTGGTTTGGGGTAGATGGACACCTTGCAGAGAGACCCAGTGCTGAGGTACACCAGGCAGGTAGGCCTCCGGAGATTCTTCTCGAAAGTTTCCCAGCGGAGAACGGCCAGGGAAGCCCAGCGGCAGGACAGCCTGCACTTGGCGGGGAGACCCGAGCGGCCGCCCAGCGTGGCTCCCTTGTCCCACCGCCTCCCTCCCCAGCGCCCGCAGCTCTGGTGAGCCAGGGCTCGGTGCCCCCTTGGGTTCCAGTCTTTCCCTACCCTTGTCTTCTCTTTCATTCATAAACCTGGTGGCTACAGACGCAGCTTGAATATTGACGTCTCTCCCCGACTGCTCCGCCGTTAACCCAATTACAGAATTCATCAAGAACTGTGTTGAATTATCTCTTTCCATACAGTATCAGCATTAGCCTAATTAAAAGCTATAATGTCTGATATAATGATTAAATCGTTAGCTCTGCTGTAGGGAAGCAATATTTTGTTTTCCCTTCAATTAGAAGCTGATTGAGGTTTTCAGAGCAGGTCAGCTGTGAAATTTGAATTATATGTGTGAGTACTGCTCACAGGGTGAGCCCCTACTCGACGCTCCCAGAGATTCTCCGAATGCTTCCAGCCAGAGAGCTGGGAGGCACGCGCGCACAGTGCTGTGCTCTCGTTGAGCGTGTGGGTCGCCACGCTGATCGCCGGAAAGAACCCCTGGGCTGCTTCTGTCCTTCCTAGACGCTGGAGCAGCAGCCCTCCAAACCCGACCCGGTTGGGGTGGAGACACTGGGCTCTTACGCCGAGAGGGCCAGAAAGACGCGCTCTGTAGCTGCTCCTATGGCACAGGGTCCCTGGAAGTTCCGCACTTGCAAACGGTGCCCTCTTCCTGCTTCTCCCACACCCCCCTTACCTTGACTGAGCCTCACCCACCCCCACAGAAACAAACCAACAGCATCAACTTTTGTCCACTCCGGGCGTTCTGCCTTGTATGAGAACAGCCGGACCGAGTCAGCCCGGGCCACAGCGCAGAGGCTGGCCCAGAACTTCAAGAGCCCAGGAGAGACCACCCCCGACCCAGAGGCCTCTGGCGATCAGCCGCGCGGTGGAGCGCAAACACCGGATCACGCGCGGCCGGCCCTCAGGCGAGGTGTGCGGCGACAAGGGCGCCGCGGCGGCAGAGGAGACCAGAGGAGCCCGCCGAGGGCCGCGCCAGCTCTGCGAGGGCAGCAACGCGGCGGCGGCCAGCAGACGGCGATCGCGGCCCGCGCGGTGGCGGGGCCAACGCACACGCGCCGCAGGGCCTCGGCCTTCTCCCCCTCCACCGCCTACGGTCGGCGCGGGGAAGGAGACCGGCAGTGCGCGCTCGCCGCGGTGGCCCCTGCAGCCCCCCACGCGGCTCACCACCCGTTCTCCTCCCCCTCGCCCTCCATCTGCGCCTCCAGTTGGCTACGGTGACCTCGAAGGCTTCTCCCAACTTGCACTGGTCTTTGGCTCTCTCCCGCGCTTTCTTTGCCTCCTCCTCCTGAAGATTACCTTTCTCTCAAAAGCTCTTGAAACTGGCAGCCCCTGGCTAGCTGCCTCTCTGTGGTCTCAGTTCTTTGCGGGCGACACCAGAGCCCTGAATGGTGCGAGATCCAGAGAGGCGCCTCCACGTGGCCTCCATCCTCCAACTGCCCCAGCAGCCCCTGGAGCTGAAGTGTGAGGTGGTGGTGGGCCGTGGTCTGGGCGTGTCCTCCTGCAGGGTATCACCAGGATAGGCAGTCTGCGCGGGCCGTGGAAAACGAGGAAAAGTGTGTAGTCATCACTGCCCCAGAACTCCCCGCCTGGCCATCCCTCTAGCTTGGAGGCTGTGGCTGACGCTGAATACAGGACACCCTTCTCTAGACTCCTGAAAGCTTGTTTTCATGTGAAGATTACTAGGGGGCAAGGGATTTCGTCCACCAGTAGTCTCTCTGCTTCCCGGAATTTTCATGAGCACAACAGCAGTGAAGAGGAGCAAAGGCTGAACGTGTTTATTACTCCATATAGCAGTTTGAGCTGATGGTGCTTAAGCCCAGAACTCAATTTATTTGTAAGTGGAGGACTTGTGCGATTGCTTAAACATATACAAACACACACACGTGTGTGGATGTATGCATGTTTTATGTGTGCATAGCCACATATAAATATGCATATATGTACATAATTTCTTCTCATATTGGATCAGATTTTGAGGATTATGACCACAGATTAAATTTTTTAAAAAACAAAAAATATCTTAATTCTCATTTCTAAGTTCATTTTCTTGGCATTTTGAGCAGAGGCACAGTGAAATGAGTTTCCAGAAGAGCAAATTTGGTCAATCAACAGTAAAACTAATCCTTTGTCTTGGGTTCTGGACTTTTCTCTGACATTGCTTGGAAATAGTATAATCTGTCTTCAAATCCTCAAGAATCTGGCTTTGGAGAGGTTTTCAGCTGGAAGGAGGTTCTGCTAATCTGGGGAAGGTGGGAGGCAGACAGTGTTTATCAAACTGGTTTTGGACTGTTTTCCCTGTTTTTGAAGAGTCACTTGGGAGAAGGGGGTAGGAGCAAGAAAATCCAAAACCCATCACTGGTAGGAGTAAACATGATGTTCCTCAATCTTCATGCCAGGATTGAAGGCACTAGGAGATCTGGCATGCAGTGCCCTGCCACTGCCTATTTGGCACAGGCCGCCACTGCCAATCATCTATCATTTGGCAACAACTCATACCTGCAGCTCTGGTTTAATACTTATGCAGGTGGGCACCCAGAGGGGGTGCACCCACTTGGGCTCAGGACCATCTCATCATTGAAAGGGCTCATGGAGAGAACCCTGAGAGATGAGCACAAGCATGATCACAAACAACACTAAACCATTCGCCTCCTGTTTAGATGCTCTAGAAAACAAAGGTAACATCGTATTTGGAAACAATTTTCAGGGCTATGGTAGAAAGAAATGAGACCATTTCAAAGTCAGCTATCCAAGTTCCCAAAAGCATAAAGCATTCCTGCAAAGCACACTGGAGTGCAGGGTGTTTATAAAATAAATTGCTCCATTGATATGGAAAATAATGTGCCAAGCTTGATTCATACAAAGCATTTTCAGGGGGTCTTCGGCTATTTAGTTTAAAATCTAAATTGAAAAGCAGAGGAAAGAAATCTTTCAATTGCTAAGTGGATAATACAGTTTATAATTTGTAAACCATTTCCTTTATTTCAGTCTTGCTGACTTCTCCTAACACACTGGATCTCACTGCACACCCATCGCCTCCTAAATTATCAAAGGAAAATTGGGTCTATAAGCATTCTTAAACAATATTCCTGTTCCTTTTTTGTTCATTCACAATGTAACTGATATTTGTAGGTAGTGCGTGAAACAAATCAAAAGATTTAACAAACTTGATTGCTGAAATAAGAAGGTAGTTGAAAACCAAGTTTATAACCCAGATATTTAGGGAAAAATATGAAATGATGTTTCCTTTCTAATATAATTATATATCATTTGATGAGTTTACTATTAAATGCTGAATGACCTGAAATGGAAGCAGCTTAATCTGCAGAGCTCAACTCACTGTTGCACTGCATACTGTACAACCCTGCAATAATAATAAAAACCTACAGTAATAATCATAGTAATTGAGAGAAAAGAAGGCATTATTCCTGTACCTTGGACAAGCCATAGGTCAGGAAATTCACAACCTGAGATATTTTTAATAGAAAAAAAATGGAGAAGTGTCACATGATCACAGTCCAACATGTCTAAACACTCTTTTCACTACTAGTATCATCACTATCATCATATTTCTGTTACGTGAGGGTGGGTCTGGAGGCATCTGGCTAAGGCCCTAGTCACTCACATCCATCCCCTCAAGCACCCTCATCTCCGGTTGCACATAGCATAGGCCTTGTCATTCCAGAGGACCACTAGAGGAATAAAGGAGTTTAGCAGATTCTTTGGAAGAAGTGCTTGGGCCATGTTCATCCCCTTCTGTTGCAAAGAGCGGCCTGAGCCAACAGAGTCTGAGGCTGGTTTGGACATCTCTGTGCATTCTGGAGTCATAGACATTTTGAGGTTGAAGAATTGCAACCGCAGGTGGATGGATGCCTTAGTCATTCCAGGAGAGCCGGGCCTGCCTTTTGCTTCATGGCCACGGGTCATGAGGCCCCACCCTGGGATTCAATTCGCCAGGCTTCGCAGTTCTCAAGCAAACAGCTTCTGAAAGAACAGAACAGCGTGGGCTAGGTCACTCCTTTGCAATTTCAACAAACTTTTTCAACTGTTGGAGTAACTAGATTCCAGATATACCTTACGGTTATTGACCTTCTAAGAAATTGAAGAGGAGGACGTAAAATTGGATGAGCACCTGTCCATAACCTCCAAGCTCACTGAAAGCCTGGAACCTGGCCCCTGGTAAAAGTCCAGGGCCTATACTAAACGAAGCTGTGACCATACGCCATACAAATGCGCTCCCAGTCGCCAGAATTATAAGGCCTGGACTGTCAAGGCCTCTTCCGCGAGAGCAGGGACTGGCCAACTCCGTAGGCTCCCGGGAGAAGCATGCGTTGAACTCGGAGGGTGGGGGCGACTGAGCTGCCTGATCCTTGCAGAAGAACGCGTGGGGAGGGCTTTCGGTGTGTGCCCCCTGGGAGGGTCGCCCCTGCTCACATCCTCTGCGCTCGGAATGAGCTGAGCCGAGGTGTTGGCCTCTGTCTACCAACTTTCTGCATCCCTGCCGGCGCGACTTGGCTGGCGGGGACAGAGGAGGAGCTGGTCTCCAGTGAGCACATTTGAACACGGCCCGGGGCTGCACCCCCACACACACACACGATTCTTTCTTCCCCAGCTTTTAAGCCCAATCGTTAATCATTCTGAGCGCGCGGGCGGGGAGAGGCAAGGGGGCGAGACCGGGGTTCGCCGTCGCCGCGGCGCGCACTCAGGAAGCAGTGTGGCTGTGACCCCCTCCCGGGCCTGCTTTCCCCCTCCTTCCTGCCCCGCTCCCCCTCCTTCCTCTCCCTCTCCCCGCTCCGCCGCCCGCGCCCAGTGTATCTACTCCCTCCCCACGTCACTCGCCAGCGCGCCATGCAAATCACCGCCGCCGCCGGCTCCTATTGGCCGCGGCGCGCTCATTTAATGGCAGCCCGGGCCCAGCGTATGGCTGCTGGGCCCCGCGCGCCGCCGGCCCCGCGTGCGCCTCCGCTCCGAGCGCACTGCCCCGGGCAGGCAGCGGGCAGCCCGCCCTGGACTCTGCGGCCCAGCTCGCGGGCTTCTCTGCGCCCTCTCACTCCCGCGCTGCTCCAGACCCCCTCCCCGGCCGCACCGTAACCGCCCCCTCCGGGCCCCCTCCGGGCCCCCTCCGTTCCCCCCTCGGCGCCCGGCTCCCCCCGGGCAACTGCGACCCGCACATGCCCAGCGCACGCGGCGTGCAGCCCTGCTAGAAGTTGCGGCCCCGGAGTTGGAGGTCGCGGAGGACTGACCAGAGGAGGAGGGAGGCAGCGTGCGGCAGCGGCGGCGAACAGGAGCAGCAAGCCCCGGGCCGGGCCCGCAGCGCCCCGGCCCAGACAGTGAAGCGGCAACTTGGCCCCGACCGCACCTGTTTGCACAGCTCCGCCGAGCCCGACTGGCTGCAGCGGCGGCGGCGACCCTGGCCGTCGGCCTCACTGGCAAGTGGTTCGTGTACGAGGAGAAACTTTGCACCTGCGAGCCGAGTCGGCACCGAGTGCGTGATTCTGCCTTCCTGTCGTCGTTACCGCCACCCTCCCGTTCTTCTCTGTGCTAGGCAACCCCCCTCCCTGCGTCTTGCTCGGTTGGAGCCACTGTCCGTCTCACCCCCGCCCGGCCGTCTATGCTCCAGACCCTCTCCGCGCGGTGCCGGTGAACCCGCGAGCCGCCCCGATGTACAGCATGATGATGGAAACCGACCTGCACTCGCCCGGCGGCGCCCAGGCCCCGACGAACCTCTCGGGCCCTGCCGGGACGGGCGGCGGGGGCGGCGGGGGCGCCAAGGCCAACCAGGACCGGGTCAAGCGGCCCATGAACGCCTTCATGGTGTGGTCCCGCGGGCAGCGGCGCAAAATGGCCCAGGAGAATCCCAAAATGCACAACTCGGAGATCAGCAAACGCCTGGGGGCCGAATGGAAGGTCATGTCCGAGGCCGAGAAGCGGCCGTTCATCGACGAGGCCAAGCGGCTCCGCGCGCTGCACATGAAGGAGCACCCGGATTACAAGTACCGGCCGCGCCGCAAGACCAAGACGCTGCTCAAGAAGGACAAGTACTCGCTGGCCGGGGGGCTGCTGGCGGCCGGCGCTGGCGGCGGCGGGGCGGCGGTGGCCATGGGCGTGGGCGTGGGCGTGGGCGCCGCCGCGGTGGGCCAGCGCCTGGAGAGTCCGGGCGGCGCGGCGGGCGGCGGCTACGCGCACGTCAACGGCTGGGCCAACGGCGCCTACCCCGGCTCGGTGGCGGCGGCGGCGGCGGCCGCGGCCATGATGCAGGAGGCGCAGCTGGCCTACGGGCAGCACCCCGGCGCGGGCGGCGCGCATCCGCACGCGCACCCCGCGCACCCGCACCCGCACCACCCGCACGCGCACCCGCACAACCCGCAGCCCATGCACCGCTACGACATGGGCGCGCTGCAGTACAGTCCCATCTCCAACTCGCAGGGCTACATGAGCGCCTCGCCCTCGGGCTACGGAGGCCTTCCTTACGGCGCCGCGGCCGCCGCTGCCGCTGCCGCGGGCGGCGCGCACCAGAACTCGGCGGTGGCGGCGGCGGCTGCGGCCGCGGCAGCGTCGTCGGGTGCTCTGGGTGCTCTCGGCTCGCTGGTCAAGTCGGAGCCGAGCGGCAGCCCGCCGGCCCCAGCACACTCGCGGGCACCATGCCCCGGGGACCTGCGGGAGATGATCAGCATGTACTTGCCTGCCGGCGAGGGCGGCGACCCGGCGGCGGCCGCGGCAGCCGCGGCGCAGAGCCGGCTGCACTCGCTGCCGCAGCACTACCAGGGCGCGGGTGCGGGCGTCAATGGCACGGTGCCCCTGACGCACATCTAGCGCCGGGATGCCCGGGACAGAGGCTCGCTACGGGCGACCCGGCTACGACGAGCTCGCGGCCAGCGCTCGGGCTGTCGCCCCGGTCCAGCGCGGCCTTGCTTTTGTACAGACGTTTCCACGTTCTTGTAAAAATGAAAACACTTGAGATGAACACCAGGTGACACATGGCCCTCACTCGCCTTTCCGGGAGCTCCTGGGGACCACACATTGTCCTGCAGACAATGACACATGTCTGGCGTTTTAGACTGAACTTTGGTGTTTTCTCGAGAGTTTTTGTACAGTATTTATCATCCACGGAGGAGGCAGAAAGTGTTTTCTCTGCCCGAGGGGAAGAAAAGACAAAACCGAGCGAGAGGAGATGCCAACTTTTGTATCCAGGCCGGCGCCCTAACTTTCCTCCCCGCATCGCTTCCTGATGCTTGACTGCCCGAGGCCAAGTGACCGCGAGTTGTTCTCACTTGTTACAAATGTAGTAAGGCAGATCCAAACATTTACAAGTTTTTTGTAGTTGTTACCGCTCCTTTGGGTTGGTTTGTTAATTTATACAAAGAGATTCCCCTTCAGATGGCGGAGTTATATTCTGGGTTTTGTAAAACTTTCTGTATCTGAGCATTTCCATTCTTCGGTTTTGTATTATTTCTTGTAAATGCATTGTGAAATTTTTATTTAGGCGTTGCAGTGCGGAGAGGAGGAATCGGATTATGTACATAGTTTCCTAAAAGCTTTTCTTCGAAAACTGAAAAAAAGATTCCCTAAAAGATGCTTCGAGTTTTGAGTCAGTACATTTAAAAGAGAAAAGCCCGTTTTTCCCCCATAAAATTGAAACGTGCTAATTTTACATGCATGTTTTACGAGTTCAAAATACAATAAGTAATCTGTTGGAGGAGAAAAATTATCAGCAGGAATTAAGAATAAGGGAACCCAGGAAGCAGAGGGTAGGATTTTCACAAGCTTTATTCCATGGAAAGGAAGAAAGTTAAAGTCCATGGAGGATTTTGTTGAGTTGAAGCATTAGTACAGAAGAGAAATAATTCTCTTTATGGTCTAGCTCCTTAACTGCCACTGCTCAGGCATTCTGCATGTACTTGCTGAGAGTTGTGCGGCTCCACCTGGCAGGGCATCTGCAGGACAGTTTGGTATGATGGAGGAAGGAGAAAGGGAAGACCCTAATGGGGAGAGCAGGCCAGTGGTGGGGGAAAGGGGTATGGTAAGGGCTTGGAGCCCCCAATTACCCTGCAGTTGGGATTGAAAATGGAATCTATCTGAATTTGGTTCAAAGAAGCATTGCGGCTGAACAAAAACGCACTGCCCTTAGCCCAGCGTCCATCCCCAGCCTCTCCTACCAGCTGCTCCCTCTTTGGGAAAAGGCAAAATGATTTTGATGGATTTTCACATGCACACAAATGGAACACGCCTCCCCTGCAAGAAAGAGGTGCAAGTTGCTAACTGATGCAAACGCATTTGCCGTGTTTATTCCTGACAAGATCTTGAGGTTGTTTGATGCTTTAAATTTTTTAATTATATTTTTTCTAGGTGTTTATCAGTACATTGCAGTTTTTTCTGGAATTTAAAGTTTTCTGTAAAACTTTGTCTTCAAGTAATCTGACAGCATTAAATATTGCATTTAAAAGTTATGCTGTAGCAAATACGTTTTGAAATTAATCACAACAGTAAGATAAAAATCTATTTTTGGAAAAAAAAAACACCTTTAAGTCCAGATGAGAAATATGCTAATTTCAACAGCTTTCGGCTTCTCCTCTATTTTTTCCCTCAACATCCTTTCTTGTCTTGGAATGAGTATGCACTATCCATTCAGAAGTGGGCCTGTGCTATCAGTTTAGTGAGAACTGGATTCAGCCTGCACTGGAGAATAGCTTTAAGTATGATGCTAATCTGACAATTGACATGTGTAATTTTTTGAGTCATTTTGATAATTTTGCTCAAATCACTCATTCGTTAAAGATGATTGCAAAAAAAAAAATCAAGAACAATGTCCACTGCTTTCTAACGAGATAATAAAAGTCCCCCCCTTTTTTTCTTTCTTCACTTTTTTTTCTTTTAGGGATTGATCTTTTGTGAAACGGTTGTTTCTAAAAGTGTTTGTGTGCTACACAGATTGTTGGGGGAGCGGCACCGTGAGACAGTCTGGGAACAAATGCCACACGCAATCTCTGTGGGAGATGCTTTGGGAAATTCTATAATGCTCTCTGTTAATTCAGCATGGAGTTCTCAGGACCAGGCCAGGTTTACCCTGAAGTGCACAGACTAAAAGGATCTTGCTCACGTTCTTCGCTTGCTTCGGTGGGTGGGTAGGCAGTCAAGGCACCACCCTTGCACCCTCCTCCCGGAGACAGGGTGGCCTTGCCGCCCTCCATGGAGTTGGTTTCTGTGTGCCGTGGACTGTGGGCACCTGTCTTGGTTTCTCACACACGCTAGTTACTTGTGCCCCACTTTAAAGCTGCAGAATAAAAAAGTTAAGTTTCATCAGTGCACTGGGAGCCCCAGGCCAGGCTGCCCTGCTCCCTGTAGGATGGACTTAGAGTTGGGCATTTTATTGCTGATGCTTCATCCACCCTCCATTGGGATATTCAAAGCCAGGTGCTCAAACCACCGTGTTTACTTTTTGTTCTGTTGATTAGAGTTACTGGGAGAAAGGCAGATATAAATTCTTTAATGACTTAATTTAAAAACAACAGGAGGTGGAGGAAGAGAGATTAGCAGGAATTCAAGTCGGGCTTGAGTTGAATCACCCCTGGCAGTCCCTAGCAGTGAAGGAAATATTCCACTAGGCCCCAAGATGTCTCACTCGGCTGTGAATTCCGTTCCTGCCCAGGTAATATTCATCGGTTTTCCAAAGTGAAATACTATATGATGATAATTATTATATGATGACTTAATTCATTTCCAAATCACAGGGTGGTGTTTCTGTCGCGTATTCCAATTTTGTTTGAGGCCCAGTGGAGAATGAACGGATCCTTCTGAGGCCCGGGGCAAAGTTTTCCTAACTTGGTGACTTCCTCCTGCACCTAGCCGTCCCACAGGGCCGGGCTCTGAAATCTGGAGGAAGGTGGGCCTGAGGGTCTTTCCTTCTTTTTCTTTCCACCTTGTTTTGTTCTTCAATTCACTGGCCCCTTTGTTATTGTTGTTAAGAGGTTGACACCCTCCCTCAAAGAAACCCACCCGTAGCTAGATGAATTAATTTTTTAGGAGTTGCGGATGCTGCCGCACCTGATCTGCAGATGTGTCGGGGAGTGACTGATAGGTCTATTAAAATCATGCGTGTGGGAGAGGAATAACACTCACATTCACGCATTTCATTTTCCCGACAAAGACTGGGCACCACAGATCTCTGTCTCCGGAAAATTCCAGTTAATTCGATCAATCTGGCCTGGGGAGCACGGCCCTGGGAGGCGCGCCGCACTCGGCCTGGACCGGCCCGGCCCGGGTGGGCGGCAGGCCCCCGCCCGCCTCCGCAGCCAGGCGCTGGAGCACCGGCTCCAGCCACGTCGGCGCAGAGTCTAATCACAGTTGAGTCCTTGGAAACTTCAAGTGAAAAGCAGACGTGGCCTTGGCGCAGCTTGCTTCAGCATGACTGTTTGGCGGGATTGAAAGGCCCGGCCAGATGGGGAGGGCGCAGGCCGGGCGCTGGGCGGCCGGAGGGGGGCACGCCGGCGACCCCTGCCCGCGCCCCGCTCCCACCCGAGCCGGGCCTGGGGACCGCCCCTCAGCCCCCCGGAGGCCCGGCGGGGCCTGCAGCGGCCCCCGCCCCGCGCCCGCGGCCTCCCCGCTCCCAGCGGCCCTCCCGCCTCCCGCCCGGCCGGCCGGCCTTCCCCGGCTGCGCGTCCGCGGGACCCCGCTGCGCCCGCCCCCGGGAGACCAGCACGGGCAGCGCGGCGGCGGAGGCGCCCTGTAGCCGGGCCCGGGTCCAGGACCCCTGGGGGCGGCCCCGGCCTCCCGTCCTCCCTGCCTCCCGCTGGGCCAGCCGCTCCTGCTGGTGCTCGGCTCCCGCCCGAGCCCGGAACCCCGCGCGCTCCCGCGGCCGCCCCCGCGCACCTCTCTCCCTCCCGCCCGCCCCCGCCACCCGCGCGTCTTTCCTCCTCGCTGCCCCGCGCTCTCCCCTCCGCTCCCCGGACGCCGCCGTCCGTTCGCCCTCCCTTCCGTGCGCGGCCTGGCCTTCTTTGTCTCGGCGCCCGCCCCAGCGAGGCCGCGCTCTGCTCCCCTCGTCCACCCCCGCAGCCGGGACGCCCTGTCCGAGGTCGGGCCGGGCAGGTGCCTGGACCCGCGGCGCCTCCCCTCGCTGCATCCCCGCCGATCGGGACGGGAGGGCCGCGGGGGTCGCGGGCGCGGCCTTGGGGCCCACCTCTTTTGGGTCCACGCCGGGCCCGGAGGGCGGGTGGGGATTAAAATGACTGATGCGAGGGCCGGGGGCAGAGGTTTGTCTCGGAAGAGCAGGGTCACTGCAGAGAGGCCTGACCCCGGGTCAGCCGCGAGGCAAACCCTTTGTCACCATCGGCCGGCGGAACCAGCAGGTCCCGGGCGGGCCGCAACAAGTGGGCGTAGGGGGAGGGGCGGCCTGGTCGCCCGCGGGTCGCCTGCCAGCGCCGGGAGGAGGCGCAGCGGCCAGCAGCCGCGGCCCGGCGGAGGACAGGCAGCTCGGGCCCGCCGGACTGGTGGGCCGAGCTCTGCAGCGACCAGCTGCGGGTGCAAAGTCCACCTCAAGACAATCCCCGCGTTTCCCACTTCTTGGGTGTCTTTCAGGCTGCTCCTCTGCATGGGGGGCTAGGTAGAATGCTTGCTTTTGCCTAAGAAGTCTCGTTTTATAAAAGCGATTCAATTTCCATGAGCAACAAAAAAATCAGAGACGGAACCCGGCTGGCTCTCCTGTCCCTTTCCCTCCGAAACCCTCCCATCTTGGATTCTTCGCAGCCCTTGATCTATCTGGGGGCGTGTGTGAGGCAGCACTGTGAAGGGTGTTGCCTTAAGGCCTGTTTGTCCCAGACCCTGTTCCCCGCTAGGCTGGAGAACCAGGCCCCGCGGCGGGTGAAAAGCCCGCGGCTCATCGCACCAGCACCGGACGGGGTCCTGGGTTTGGGGGCGAAGAATGCGAGGGAGGCCAGCGGATGGGGAAGCGAGTAGATCCGTTTCTCTTCGTCGAAGCCAAGCTGGGAAATCTGCTTGAGACTCCATGGAGAGGTTTAGCAAACATGAAAAATGTATAAGGATCCAAACAAGTGGTACATCCAACGACAGGGAAAGATAACCTATTTTGATAGTAAAAACAAAAAACAAGCACATGATTGCCATATTTTCCTCCACATTTTCATCTACAAATATGAAAACACTAACACCACAGGGAGGGAGGGAAGTTTCTAAAACAACGCAGACCAAATAGCTCCAGGTGCAGTGACAGCATCCTTAGCTGACTCTGGGCGGCTTTAAACCCTGTGCTGGAATCGGGTTCTGAGTTCAAAACCCAGGACCAGAATGCTACGGATTCCATTGCCAGGTGTGACCTATGGGCCAAATTAGTCTGGGACAGAAATACTGGACATTGGGAGCAATTCTGATGCCCTGCAGGCAGCTCGCGAGGATTTAATTGCCCTCTGCCACTTCAGAACAACCGTGTGGGTACATTAAAGATGCTGTTTGTGAGGAACAGCAGGTCATCACATGCAAAGCCTGGAAACAGTCAGCCAGTCAAATCAGTGGAAAAAATCAGCTTTTGTTAGATTTTGCAGTTTCAGGAATTAGGCATTCACTGCAGAGCTGCAGTTTTGAGAAATTGCAATGTCAGGCATGTTCCCAGTGGGGAAATATTGTGAGTGTGGAGGATCGTGAGACTGGGCTTGACAATGGGGAGACTGACAAGAGTCATCACCAGGCGCCCGTCGCTCTCCGGCACCCCGGAAATGCTAACTGGCAGTGATAGTTGGCATCAGCGGCAGTACACAGTCCACCCACTCATTGGAAGGAGAGTCTTGGCCAGCTCAAGGACTGACCCCAGATGTCACCTGACAAGTGCTCAGTTTATAGGGCAGAGGCACCTACAGGCATATAAAACAGAGTGGTAGCAGTGTCACGATAGTTCCCCAAAAAATTTGAAGCAGAGGCCAACTTCTCATGTCTAAGTCACAAAATAGGAGGAAATCCAGGTGGGCATGTTTCAACCAGGAAAGGACTGAGCAGCCTCACCCAGTAAGTGATCCAGACCACAGGGAGACCTCCGTGAGTGAAAGGGCCCCAGCTTCTGCCTGAGAGGGTCCTGTGGATGGAGGAGCCGGAGCTGCAGAGGGTGCTCACCCTGGGAGGCTGGCCCCTGTCCTTTCCCTGTCAGTGCTGCTTCCTCACCCGGGCATCTGCTTCCTAAACAGAGCATCGGCTGAAACCCAGCTCCCTAGGGACATGTGCTCTGGAGGCACGGAACCCAGCAAATGGGAGACCTTAGTGGGTACTCACATGAAGCAGGAGCCCTGTGCACATGGAGGGCTACGAGGCGAGCTGGGGCATCAAGAACCAGAAGCAGCCTAGGTGGGGATCCCACACACAGACCACAGCACTCCCCTTCATCCCAGGCCACAGGGACTCCTCTTTACAGCTGCACGAGGACTGTCACATTTATTCCCTGTCTGTTCAGCACACAGTTTCTGCCAGCACATCATGTGTCCAGCTTCTTCCACAAGCACAAGTCATGTGTCCTGCCTGTTGCCAGGTGCCAAGAATTCAAAGATCATCCTGACAGAGCTCACCTTCTGCTGATGGGAGCTTTGTCACATGGGCAGGAGCGAAGTGGAGGGTGCAGTTGTGTGACAGGGACATGCCAGATGCTACATGAGCACTTGGCCCAACCTAGAGGAGCAGGGAAGCCACCTGTGACTGTGTGGTGTTCCTAGGGACTTTCTCTGGACGGCTGAGTGTGTCGGGGGAGCTTGCCGGGCAAATCTGAGCAGAGCACAGCTTCGGATTTTAATGACTGGCTGCTTCAGGCTGTTCTGGTGGTCAGCGATTCAGACGTGGAAATTCACAAGGAAGCTCTCTCTCAACCTCAGGACAACAGGAGCCCTTGGGGAGCCCCTCGCAAATCCCCACCCCCAACCTGGGGCCCCTGAGGGGCTGACGCAGGGCAAGAGTCCGCCTCTCTGAAGCACACTGAAGCAGATCCTGGACGACACCTGGAAAACCCGCATTGGGAGATGGGACTAAGTACTTGTTTATGGTATGTAGATACCAAGGCTGTGTGGAGATCATTAAAATCTGAGTACAATTTATTATTTATAAAATGCTCGCACTTGTTTAATTTAGGTGATTTTTTTTGAAATAAAAGTTGAGTGAATACTGGCTTATGGGAATCTTGTGACTGGAAGGAGCGACTGATCCATTGATTTCATTTGCCACTTTCTGACCAGCTGTTTCAGCCCCTGCAGACCTGTCTCCCCTCTCATGAGGGGTGGTCCACGCAGGCCCGGGAAGCCCGTGGCACAGGCCTGCATTAGGGACAAGAGGAGCATCGGAGACAGACACCTGTCTTACTGATGTCCCATTTCTCCACATGGATCTGTCTGCAAAGAACAGTGTGCACTCTCCTGTGATCACATGTGGCCAACCTCTGTGTTGGCTGCTGGGCCTTGGAAGGTGGAGGCCATTCAGCACTGCACCCAGGGTGATCAAGTTGGGAGGGAGCTTGGGGGGAGCACTGACCTAGAGCCAGGCTCTGGGTCCAGTCCCCAGTAGCATATGCACACATGAAGGAAGGAAGGAAGGAGGGAGGGAGGGAAGAAGGAAAGAAGGAAGGAAAAAGAAAGGAAAGGAGGGAGGGAGGGAGGGAAAAAGGAAGGAAAGGAGGGAGGAAAGGAAGGTAGAAAGGAAAGGAGGGAGGAAAGAAGGAAGGAAAGAAGAGAGGGAGGAAGGAAGGAAAGGAGGGAAGGAAGGAGGGAGGGAGGGAGGAAGCAAGGAAAGGAGGGAGGGAGGGAAAGGAAAGGAAACAAGAGGACCATACTAATAACAGCTGTCAGATTGCTCAGTGTTGCCTTATGAAGAAGATGTAACCCACCAAGGACTTCACATGTCTGGAGGCGGGGGCGCGGCGCGGAGGGGCTGGTGCACAGCACTCTGATGTGTCAGCAAAGCGTGGTGTTCAGTGGGATGGGTCCTGCTGCTGCTGCTGCATGGGAAGGTGGCCTTGGCTGCAGTCACAGGTGCAGGTACAGACGGCCACATGGTAGAGGAATAACTCAGCATAGCAGGTAAGAAAACAAATTTAAAATAAGAAAGAATAAGAAATAGTTTTAATTTTAAAATTCAAAACACTTATTTGATAGCTGGGCACAGTGGCAGTAGCCTATGGTCCCAGCCACTCAGGAGGCTGAGGCAGGAGGATCACTTGAGCTCAAGAGTTCTAGACCAGCCCAGGCAACGTAGCGAGACCCTGTCTCAAACAAAATGAACAAAAACAAAAATATAGTAAAGTGTTCATTTAGAATAACAAACCAATTATTTTAGTCTTTCAGACTGAGAATACTATTGGAAGCATATTCTCAATTTCAAATACTGACTGTGAAATTTGGAAAACAAACTGAATTATCCACTTACTAAGGGAATTACAGAAATTTAAAGATAAATAAGCTAGCACTTTATTATTCAAAAATGAATACATATCTACAGTAACTATTTTCAGAAAAATAAAAAGCATTTAAAGTTCAAATTAAATCATTCAATTGCATTAAGACATAATATAAATGAAAACAGATAACAATACCAGTCTATAAGCTACAAGCTCAACGTCAATTTGAATAGCATAAATTTTTATTGAATTTGAAACAGGTGCAATGATATTAAATTAGGTTTGAGGAAAATAGAACATTGATGATACATTTTTTTAAAAATTTTTTTAGTTGTTGATGGATCTTTACTTTATTCATTTATTATTTATATGTGGTGCTGAGGATCGAACCCAGTGCCTCACGCATGCTAGGCAAGCGCTCTACCACTGAGCCACAGCCCCAGCCCTTGATGATACATTTTTAAAGGTGAATTCTTCACCTCAATTTTTTTTAAAGTTAGCCAAACAATGGCCACTCCTGACCTTGCTCTCGCAACTGCTGCTAGGGGATGGCAGCTTTGTGAGGGCTCTCCTTCCTGCAGTGCACAGTGGGAGCAGGTGAGCCCCTAGGCAGAGGGCATGTGGGGACAGCATCAACATCACTGAGCACCCTTGAGGACAGCGACTGTGTTCAGCTCCATTTCTTAGAAAACTGTCATTTCAAGCACCGGCCTGGTTCTGGGCATGCAGAACCATCAGTAATTACTTGGTTGCATTCAACAGGAAAGACGTGGGCCTTGCAGGTCTCCACTGTAGAGGAGGGTGGCCTGCTCCACCCAGAGAGCCCCTTGTTCTCTGTGCAGGGCTGGCTTGCCACTGTGGAGTGGGACAGGAGGTCATGCTCCCGGTGCTGGTCACACCATGTGGCAGAGGCCAGGTGGTGACAGGGGAGGTACAGAAAGCATCCCGGGTCACCAGAGGTGCAGTGGGAAGGGGCAGGAGGTAACCGGCCTCTGCTGGGCCCTGCTGCACACCAGGCACACGTGGGGTCAGGAACGTGTGAGCCAGTCTGTGTGTCAGCCTGCAGGCTGCTGCAGAGACAGGGCTCCCTCTGGGACCGCAGAGGGAAGACCCTGTGCAAAGGGGTGACGCAGCACCTGCCGAGGAAGAGGCTGCCATCACCCAGGCTGAAACCAGGCCGGGCAGAGAGGGGCCAGGAGGAGCTGCACCGTGGGACTCAGGCTGCTGGTCCATGGGGGACCTCCAGGATCCAGGGGGGGCTCCTGGGGTGGGGCGAATTTTAAGACCGTGAGCTCCACGTGGAAGTGAGTTGACAGCCAACCCCAGCCAGCTCTGTCGTCTTCTCCTCACAACTCCTTACTGCAGTGTGAATTTGTGTGACTTGTTTGTGTTTTCAAAGTACTGTATACAAAACTAGAGATTCATGTCCTGCGATGGGCATGATCATGATCGGTGTCAGTACTGGTCAAGGGAAGCAAATGGGGCTGGGGTTGTGGCTCAGAGGTAGAGTGCTTGCCTCGCATGCGGGAGGCACTGGGTTCGATCCTCAGCACCACATAAATAAATAAAGGTATTGTGTCCATCTACAGCTAAAAAACTTTTTTAAAAAAGGAAGCAAATGGCAGGCCCTTGGGAGACATGCAGCACAAGTCACCTTAACCACTCTGTCCCCGTTCCTGTTAGTTCTCAAACTGCAAGCCAAGGCCCCCAGGCCCCTCACTGAACTCAGGGAAGCAGCTCAGGATTTTCCAGGGCCTGAAAGCAGTGCAGCAGCACAGGAATGTCCCCGACTGCAGCTGGAGGGGACCGTGGTCCCCAGGTGAACCTGCAGCTAAATTCCTCTGAATGACATCACAGCCTCATGGAACTGGGTTTGGGGCAGTTGCCACATCAAAGGCAACTCCCGAATGGAATGGGGACCAGCCAGGGCCAGGCTGGGGATCCCTGGGGACTGACTAGACCTGGCGGTGGCTCTTCAAAAATGAAGCAAAATATTATATTTCTTTGAATCTGTGTTTTATTTTTTTTAAAGGTTGCTAAGTTACTGAAATAGAAATATATGTTAAGTTATTTGAACTTAACTGCTTAACAAGCAGAACCATTAGGCATTTCTTTCGGTCTGGGGCGCTGTGAAAAACTACTAATGCACCGACGGTGGTGTGAACCCTACTCTGTTCAACGTGATGTCAAAATCACAGCTTATTGAAACCATCAGGTTTTGCTTGTATGATGTCTTCATGCTATCGTATCACTTAATTTAAGCTGCGGTCTTAAATACAATTTTATTTTTCTGCAAATAATTGCTAGAGGTGATTTATTCATTTTGGTATAATAAAGTGTTGGTTTAATTAGTTTTTAAAATTTTATATAATTTCCCTTAGTAAGTGGATAATTTAGTTTATTATCCAAATTTCATAGTCAGTGTTTTAAAATTGAGACATTTCTAACAGTATTCTCCATTTAAAGGCTGAAATAAATGATTCATTTATTTTTTAAAAATTAACAAGAAAGTTTTTACATTAACATCTTAGATTAACATAACCAAATTTAAATCTATGCAGCTCGGAGAGAACTAGACAAAACACTAGCACATAAGCTCCCGCGCCAGGAAATGGCTCCTGTGCCCGTAGATCTTCATGTCTTGGCGGCCAGTGCTCCTCTCGCTGGAATTTCCACCTGTGTGCTAAAGGAGGCTTGGCCACCAGTCGTGGCCATCAGCAGAGCTGCTTCTGGTCACTCTAGATTTTACATTTTTATCTCATTCCATTGAGTCTAATGTAGATAATTCTGTTGTGTTACTTCTGTTTTCAAGCACAGTTTTCTTCTGTGTGAGCCACTGGTCCTGCAGGTGGGTGGTGGGTGAGGAAGGCCCGTGTGGCTCTCACACTAGCAGTGATGGGGAGAACCATGCCCTCAACTCAGTCTGCGAAGGTAGCTGTTCAAAGAGCAGAGGGGCCGGGCTGGGGTGTGGCTGTGTGGTAGAGCACGTGCCTGCCACACAAGGCCCTGGGCCGATTCACAGCGCTGCAAAAGAAAGAAAGAAAAAAGAAGACCCTCATTGTCCTAGGCCCCTGTGTCACCGCACATGTGGTGCGGCTCTGCATCATGTACAAGCAGAGAAATGGAAAGTTGCGCGTCATTTGTATAGAAGGAATCAAAATGCATTCTGCTGTCATGTATACCTAATTAGAATAAATACATTTTTTTAAAAAAGGAAAAACAAAAGCAGAGAGATCAAAACTGTTGCCTCAAAACCCAAACTTTTGATCAACGGTTTTAATTTTCAGTAGTCATTTTTATCTTGCTCATCAAATATGTACAAATATGAGAAAATGCTTCCATTGAAAGTGACAACTCTAAGTACTGCATGTTAGGCACTTTTTTCAAAAGCTTTTTATTATTTAAAAATTCATTTTCTTCTTCTTTTGTTTTGTTAAGCTGAGGAAAATTAAGTAAAGTCCAGACAGTAAAAGAGGAGGAAGCAAGTGAAAACAAGAAAGAACTTACAATTGATCTGCGTTCCATTGGACCCTAGTTTGAGCAAAAAATAAGACATCAGCCAAGCATGGTGGTGCTCGCCTGTAATCCCAGTGGCTCAGGAGGCTGAGGCAGGATGATCACAAGTTCAAAGTCAGCCTCAGCAAAAGCAAGGTGCTAAGCAACTCACTGGGACCCTGTTTCTAAATAAGATAAAAAATAGGGCTGGGGATGTGGCTCAGTGATTGAGTGCCCCTGAGTTCAATCCCTGGTGCCCCTCAAAAAAGACATCAGAGCCAGGCATGGTAATGCACGCCTATAATCCTAGCAGCTTCGGAGGCTGAGTCAGGAGGATCATGAGTTCAAAGTCAGCCTCAACATCTTAGTGAGACTCTAAGCAACTTAGTGAGACCCTGTCTCAAAAAAGGAGGGGGTGCTGGGGATGTGGCTCAGTGGTCAAGCACCCAGGGTTCAATCCTTGGTACCAGGAAAAATACATTAAAAATACATTAAAATGTATTAAAAATACATTAATAAACAAAAGACATCAGGCTTCACTATCTGTTTTCACCCAGGGTCAGTGAAAAATGTGAGGTGGTTCTGGTTTTCAGCATTCACATCCCATCCCCTTCCAGTCCTCTGTCCATCCCAGTGAGAGCCTGGTTGCAGTTGGATCATTGCAGTTGAACTGGAGGCGATCACAGGTTTGGCTGGTATAGACTCATGCACACTGATCACCAGAGCAGGTGCAGATCGCAGCTCAGGCTGAGAGGCATGTGGAACACTGAGGAAATAATCAGCAACAAGGTTCTCAGAAGCCGGAAGTGAGTTGGAGTCCAGAGGTGGGTCATGCTGGAGAGACCAAATATCAGAAAGACAAGATAGCCTTGGTGACGAGGCTGCCCCAAGTTGTCCAGAGCTGCACGAGCAGGACAGGGCCTCAGGAACACTGGCTGGCCTGGGAGGCCAGGACCTGGGCCTCGTGGGTGCTTATGATGCAGCTCCCCCTGTGTTTTTCTCGAGGTCTGCTGGTGCCCATGTGTGTGGCAGGCCCCACTGTGTCAGCTCTGGCACTGCAGGACAAGGACCACACACCAGTGGCTTGAAGAACAGAAGGGAATTCTTTCACACTCTGGGAAAAAGTTGGTGATCCTGGTGTCACAGGCTGTTCCTCCTGAGACCGTGAGCTAGTGTGCTCCAGCCTCCTGTAGCCACTGGCGCAGCCAGCCAACCTTGGCCTTCCTCCTTGAAGAAACTTCTCTGTGTGCCTCTGAGTCCAAATCCCACCCCCAACCAAAAAGGTGGTCACTCTGATGACCTCGTCTTGACCTGTCCATCTGCAGAGACCCTGCTCACCATGCAGGGCATGTGCAGAGCACTGGGAGGCAGCGTGTCCTCCTGATCAAGACCCTGGCCAGCTTCTTGCTGCTCATTTGGAGCTCAGCGAGCTCAGCTTCCACTCCTGCTCAGAGTGGCTCCACTTATCGGGGCTTCCAAAGAAGGCGCAGGGTCCTCCCACCCATCTGTAGCAGGAACGTTAGTAAAACCAGTTGGCCTTAAGTCCACCCAAAGTCACCCATCTGCATCAGGGGCTATAGGAGCCACCAGAGGCCAGGGGTTGTACTGTTGTCATGCCAGGTGGCACACTAAACCCATGACCTTTACCCCATTGACAAGGAAACTGAATGACTCCTGAGTGCCAGATTTTACTCATTTTTCTTATTTTGATTCAGATATTTTGTGAATAGTGTTTTCTGTAACCACCTTCATCCTTTGGAAGCACGCAGTGTGGAAGGATCATTGACTGTGCAGAGCTCACACTCTCCATCCCCCGACTGCTGAGGTGCGTGGACCGCGCAGCGCCTCACCGCACTAGCGTGGGACCCCGGCCCTCGCGGGAGAAGCACAGGCCCAGCTCTGAGTTACACCTTGGCTCCCATTTGCCCTTTCTATAGACAAAAGGAAAAGAAAAAGAAAGCAGAGAGCTGAAGCCACAAAGGACACCAATGAGCAGCATTCAAGACCGACGGAGCTGGCGGGTTCTGGTGTCTGCACTAATGCCACCCCTCAGACCACTGCCTGTGGTGGCCTGTTTGTCCCACGCTTGCCTCGTGGTGCGGACAGTGCTTCTTGTGGGTTTTGGTGCCGTTGTTCAGACCTCGGTGGAGGCCGGAGGTTTTCGGTCCTTGTGTCCTCCCTCTCCCTTCTCTCCCAGGTGGGTGCACCCTGGGTTTCGTTACACTAGTGCTCAGGGTTCACTTTGGACATGGCAGAACCGTTCATGGCTGAGCACCACAGTGGACCACAGCCACGCATCCTTTCTTGGAGACTGTGTTCCCTAACGCCACTAAAGTCTTGTTCTGGGAGAGTTGTTCCCGTTCATTTTCTTCGTTTTCTGCGTTCCTATCAGCTTCTCTCCCTCTCTCTGTGTCTTGGCAGACAGTGAGCAGGACTTCCCGTCAGTTGGAACACCTAGGGATTCCATTAGTTCAGCTTCCTGGGGCCACCCCTGCAGGCTCCCTGTGGTCACTGGCTCCGGTCTAGATGGGCTTCTCTCTGGTCTGCTGTGTGACGACCATCTCCACATTTCACTCCACCTCTCTCCCACGTGGCACCTCTGCTTATGGATTCCATATTGTTTGCTGGCTAAGTTTCCTCCTTGTTTTGGCAAATCATATCTTCCACTAGGCTGCCATATAGGTGCTAGTCCAGCTGGGTATAGGATTCTAGGTTGAAACAAACCTTTCCCTTGAGATTTTGTCTTCTGTGTGTGTGTACTGGGGATTGAACCCAGGGGTGTTCTACCATTGAGCTGCATCCTAGGGCCTTTTTATTTTGAGACAGGGTGTTACAAAGTTCCAGAGGCTAGCCTCAAACTTGCAATCCTCCTACCTCAACCTTCCAAGTTGTTGGGATTACAAGTATGTGCCACTGCTCCTGGCTGACATTTTTCTTCTAACTTAGCTATGTTGCTTTGAGGTAGTACTTTTATTTGTTTGTTTGTTTGTTTGTTTTGCAGTTTACTGAGGGATACTTAATATGCAATAAGCTGTGCATCATAAAGTGTATAATTCAATAGTTTGACGAATGTATGTATCCATGAGATCACCACACTTGAAACAACGAGCATATCCACCACCCTCAAGGATCCTTTTTCCTCTTCTCTCCACCCACAGGCAACCACTGAAGTGACTTTTTGCTACTGTGGAATGATTTGCATTTACTAGACTTTATGTAAGCATCTGTGAGCTCTTTTTCACCTGGCTTCTTTCTCCGAGCCATACTGATTCTGCAGTTCATTCATGTTATTGCCTGGGTCAATATGTCATTCCTTTACCTGTCAAGCAGCCCCTCACCACGGGGATGTACCACAGTCTGTTTATCTATGAGCTGATGGACATTTTTTCCAGCTTGTAGTCATGAACTTGGAGGCGAGTCCCATATGGACATAGGTTGTCATTTCTCGAGTGGATGCCTGGGAGTAGAATGGCCATGCCATGATAGGCCAGCTTAACTTTTGAAAACATTGCAAACCCATCCTTCAAAGTGTTTGCACTATTTTCCATTCCACTGGCAGTGTCTGGGAGTCTCAGTTACATCCACACCTTGCTGTTTCATTTTAGCCACATTTGTGTGCACACAACCGCAACACCGCTTTGATTTGCTTTTCTCTAGTGAGTCCTGTTGGGCTTCCTCTTTTCACATGCTCACGAGTTACCCATATGTCTTCTTGGGAGAAATTTCTGTTTGAATATTTTGTCCATTCTTCTAGTCATTTTTTGTATTATTGAGTTTTGGGGGTTCTTACATTATCAGGGGTACAGCCAGATAAGTATTTGCAAATGTGTCTCTTTTTTTTGTACCAGGGATTGAACTCAGGGGTTCTCGACCACTGAGCCACACCCCCAGCCCTATTTCATGTTTTATGTAGAGACAGGGTCTCACTGAGTTGCGTAGCTCTCTGTTGCTGAGGCTGGCTTTGAACTCGTGATCCTCCTGCCTTAGCCTCCCAAGCTGCTGGGATTACAGGTGTGCAACTCCATGCCCAGCAGACTTGTGTCTTTTGAAAAATAAACATTTTAAATTTTGATGAAGTCTAACTTGCTGATTTTCTTTTAGGACACATGCTTTTTCTATTTAAGAAATCATTGTCAAATTCCAAGTCACTGAGATTTTTTTCCCCGATTTCACCTGAAAATGTGCTAATTCAATGGCCAATAGCTACATGGAGCTTTTTAAATTAGCATTTAATCATTCTAAAATAAATTAAATAAATAATGCAATCCCTTCCACACTGGCCATACTTCAGTGGTCACATGGGCCAGTGGCTGCTGTGCTCTCAGAACACTGAAGTGCATCTCATGCCACAGAGAGTTTAATGGAACATCCTGACATCCTGTGTCTTTAGCTCATTTAGGTCTGTGATGCATTTTGACCTAATTGTTGCACATGGCATGAGGTAAGGGATAATGGTTTGGCATATTGTTTCTTCTTGTTCTAGTACCATTTTTCAAAAAAGATTATCCTTTCCACATTAAACTGCCCTGGTGCCTTTGTCAAACGTTGGTTGGTCATGTATGTGTGGCCTACTTTGGGACTCAGTGCTACTAGTTTGATCTACTGTTCTACCTTTATACCAATACCACACAGTCTTGATGACTATATATCTACAATAAGTCTCAAAAACAAGTTGAGAACAAAGTCTCAACTTTGTTCATGTTTTCAAAGTCATTTGACTTTTCTACATCCTTTGAGCTTTCACATAAATATTTACATAAGCTTTCCAATTGCTATCCAAACAAAAAAGACTTCTGCAATATTAATTGGAGATTTCATGAAATTATGTAGATGAATTTTGAGGGAATTCATATTTTAACAATATTGGTCTTCTAATCCATTGACATGTTATATCTCTCCATTTTCTTAAATAGTCTATTTTCTCTTAATGATGTTTGGGAGTTTTTAGTGTACTAATCTTGTACATCTTTTGTCACATTGATGCCAAACTATTTCTTTTTTAGACTTTAAACATAGACAATCCTGTCATTTGTAAATAAGAACATTTTATTCCTTCCTTTCTGATTTGAATGTCTTCTTTTTTCTCTTGTCTTATTGCTTGGGCTACAAGCACCAGCATGGTGTGAACAGAAGGCATGTGAGCAAGCATTCCTGTCTTAGTTTTGACCTAGGGATACAGCCACCCCTTTGTGGTTAGGTGTGTCTATAGGCTGTCCATGCTCTTTTGATTTCTGATCTTTTATACATGTCCTATTTGTATTCAGTTTACTTGTTTGAGTTTTTAAAAAGCTGATCTATAGTCTTTCTATTCAAGCTACTTTGTTTTATTTTTATTTTTTATTTTAATTATTTATTTAGTTGTAGTTGTAGGTGAACAGAATATCTTTATTTTATTTTTATGCGGTGCTGAGGATCGAACCCAGTGCCTCATGCATGCTAGGCGAGCACGCTACCACTGCGCCATAACCCCAGCCCTGTTTTATTTTTATTTGCATGATGTTATATATTGATTTGAGCCTATTTTTTCATCTGTTGTGCTGGGAATTTGATGCACTTTTTCACTCTTAAGTCACATACTTCAATTCTAAGAAATTTCATGAAGTATTTCCTTGAAATTTCCTTCCCTTGATTTTTAATTTTTTACTAAAATTCCTATTGGGGGTCAATTCTGAATCATCCTCTGATATCCACAATTTTATCTCTCATTTTTTCTCTTTTTCTTTTGGCTCTTTTTTCTTAGAGAGTTTCTCACATTTTCTTTCCCTTTGTCTATTGGTTTTTTTTTTTCAGCAATCATATTTTTATACTTCAAAAATTACCTTGTTCTCTGAGTTTTTCTTTATATCTTCTTGTTTTACTGTGCTTGCTTTATTTCATGAATGAAATGTCTTCTGCATTTAAGAAAATATTTTCTATTTGTCCTAGATCACTTCTGCTTTCTGATCCATTTTCTGTGTTAGTTGTGAAGAGTCTATCAAGTGAGGGATTCTCCACAGCTGTGTGGTTACCCTTTTTATCTGTTAACATTTTTAAGTGAGGCCTCAAAAGGCTGATAGAAGCCTTGGGAGTGGGCTGCGTGACACTTGCAGGGTTTATTCCAGCCTTGAACTTGAACTTTTCATTGCAGGAATAACCAAATGTCAGTTAGTTATTTATAGTTTCCCCCTTCCTCTTCCCTTCAAATCCTTTTGTTTCTCTAAAGGAGAATTCTGCAGTCGCCAGCAAGCACTACTGGAACTGAGCAAGAGACAGGGCCAGGGAACCCACAGATCAGCCTGTGAACGTTCATGGAATCATCATTTTCGGTACAGCTTATCTCCTCTTCCCTCAGCTGGGCCTTTAGTCTCTTAATCTAGCACCTCTTGGGTTCATTTTTCTGCCACTGAGCCTGTTAGAGGAGGACACTTGTTGTCTGCTGGTCTAGGGAAGTACTTCTGGGCCAGTCACTCTCCAGATGGCTTCAGACCATCACTCATGACATGGGGTCCTATTACCCGTTAGTTCTGGGCTCTCTCGAATCTGCTCCTCCTTCCTTGTTTCCCGTGTCCATAGAAGTCATTGTTCTAGAAAACTCTTGTGTCCTCTCCTCCATTACTTAATTCTCACATTAGTGGAGTTCCAAGAAAGAATGAATAAGTATGATTGTTCAAGCCATCAAGTTTAACCAGGAATCTCTCATGACCTTGGCATTATGCCAAATTGCTTCCAACTCACGCCACGCCACCTGGTTTCATTGAGTATGTCTTGGGTGGCTTTGCTTCTTCGGCTTGCCATCTATTATGGGGTTTTGCATTGCTAACCATATTGGAATTTTCTCTTTTATTAGGTCTCGAAATCGACCGCTTCATCTCACAGGATTCTCCTTTGCTCCATGTCCTTGGCTGCTTGTGGGAAGCTGAGTAGGGCTTATTTCCTCGATCTTTTTCTCTTCTAACCATCCAGTTTCATCACTGCACACAATACCAAGCTTTGAGCCGTCAAAGGGGCGCTTGCAAGGAGAGGTGAGTGGCTGGAGTTCTGCAAGGTCCAAATGCATCAGCTAAACCACCTCCTGGGCGTCTAGAAGGGCCTCAAGTGGGAGGTGCAGGGAAGGTCCTTCAGCAAGGAAAGGATCTGCAGGCGTCCTTCCATTGCTCATGTGCCCCTCTACACGTACAGCGCCGGAGACCTGTGAGTGCTCACTGTGCAGTTCCCAAGTGTTGGGCCTTTGCTCCACGAGGTGGTGTACCAGTGCCAGTTGGGGTTGATTTGAACCTGGCGCCATGGTTCATGCTGCCTGTGAGCCCGCTCTGCCCTCGCACCACAGGGAGGCTTGCAAAGGAAGGCAGCCTGAGCCCAGGGAAGGGGCAGGGCTGTCCCTGCAGCAGACTCCTGCAGTGGAGGCACTTCTGCAGAAGACACTCCCGGAGGTCCCTATCAAGGAGAAGCCATGATGACAGTCCTACCACGGTGACAACCCACCACGAACACCAACGTCCCCACGACAGCTCACCATCACGCCACCCTGCACGATGTCAGATGTCACCACAGTGACAACCCACCTCACTGACGTGCACCTCCACGAACCCCACCTCAAGAACAAGCCACCGTATGACAAACACCGTGCACCCTGGCCAGTGGGGCCACAGGAAGTCAGTTTCCAGAAAGGCTCAGGTGAACAGGGAAGCCCGCTCCCACCAGGGCATTCCCCAGAGGGAGCCGTGGGACCCGAGCACAATTAAGTGAGAACGCAGAGCAAGCAAGCGTCCCATTTACTGCACAAACATGCATTTTACCTCTCAGCTGATACCATGGAATTTCATGGAACAGCTCAGAAAAATTTTAAGTGATTCATGGGCCCTGTTAAGAAATGCCCAGAAATAGAAAACACACCCAGGACTTATAAAGGTATTGATCCATTGATCTCCTGTCGCACAGAAGGTGGGTAATAGCTAGAAAAGAAGGCCCCAAAGTGAAGTCCAGTGGAGATGTTGTGGCCAAAATGTTGAATGAATTTCTCGAGCATAAGTCACGGGATGTATATGTCCAACTTATGTAGGTACAATTCGTACAAAGAATAAATATGGAAGATAATTCCTCTCCTCAAATATGCACATGTGGCTACACTTAAATAGAATCGTACTCCCTCCTCGCTTGAGCCTGACAGATAGGGACCCGGCAGAAGGGAGCCATCTGGGTAATCCCCAGCTAGCGTGGAACATGTGCACCCAGGCCTGCACAGGGGCCACGGGCCGCCTCCCAGGGTGCCGTCTACGCACACCACACACATGAAACACAGCAACGCGAGACAGTCAGATTTCCCACATAAAACGAAGAATCTAAGACAGACTCCAAATCCTGTTAAATACAAGATCAGGAAACCTTTCTGAAATTATAGACATAATCCCCACAAAGAGATTTTTAGTTTGTAGTACAAGAGCCTTGGAGATTTGATGAGAAATTGATTAGATGAAAACATCAGCTGGGTGGGGATTTAGAGTTAGCCTAATTCTGAGTCCAGGGAGGAGATCAAACCCACTTGTGAAACCCAATGCTCCTCCCGGGACGCCCAACAGCCTCCAAACCTGGTTTTCCTGAGGGAACTCTGAGCTGAAACCGCGCTCATCCGCTGGCTGCGTGAGATCCTGCAAATGCTCTCCCAGGGAGAAGCCACGTGCCGGTGAGTCTGTGAGCAGGTTCTTACCATGGTTCACACATGGCGGGAACGGGACTAACAGCCAGAACCAGCTCACAGTGACCAGGTCCCTTGTGCCACGTGTTCTGGCCACACAAGGGAGTGGCCCCGAGCACCCTGGTTGGACATCACCGGTTCCCAGTGCAGGGCAGCCTGTGTGCCAAGACAGTGCCCGACACAGCCATCCCCGCCCCTGGTGCACTCACTCACGGTGCCCACCTATCCACAGGAGGAACAGGAAACCAGCTCTTGCTCTTAGCGAGAGCTCATGGATCCACACCAACGCAAGTCCACAGGAGAGCCACCGCGCCTCTGCAGTGCCACTCGTGAGCGTCAACATGGGTCTGGATGGCTCTGTGTTTTCCCAGGATTTCTTAGGAGGGATAGTGTGCTAAAATTATCTGGGCTGCTCCCCAGGAACACGGACGCCTGAGTCCTTGGCAGGAGTAGATGCCCGGTTGGATGTGCCTTGGCCTGGGAGTGGGTGTGACCCAGCACCAGTCACTTACAACCCACTGGCCGAGTCACTGCTCCCTGCTGCACAGAACACTCGTACAGGCCTCCGAGTTACCAAGCCCTGGAAGTAGTGTGGATTCTTTCAACCTAAGATAGATCGTCAATTTTCACAAAATTGACTTTAGGGCCACACACATCTTCTTTAAGACCTTAGGTCGGCGCTACAACTCCCAGCAACCTGGCGGCTGCAACTGGGGACACAGTGCTTAGCCAGGATGACTGGAGTAGCCACGCGCAGCTGGTCCTCCCACACTGCTAGTGCAGACCTTGGCCTCTCCAGCACTGGCCACGCGCTCGGCCTCGGCAAGCACACAGTGACACCTGCCCAGCTGGCCTCCGGAGGGCCCAGGGTGCCCAAGAAGTCCCCAGCTTCCTTCCTTCAGGATGGCCGCTGGAGGAAAGACGTGACAAGCCGTGACGATGAGGAAGTTCACCCACCAAGGGAAATGTTCATTTTCGGTGGAAGTTTCAGTTCTAGGGCTCTGGGTGTTTCCGGCCAGTTCTGCTCCTTTCTCCTCGGTCCTCTCCTGTCCTCGCGTCTGTACTTTGCTTAGTCCTGCAACCCATTACACTGGTCACACCAAAGTGTGCCATCTCTGTCCTTGCACGCCTGTTTCTTTTGACCGACCCCCACCCCCATTTTCCTGCTGATTGACAAGTCTGGTGATGCCTGCGTGACACCATGGTGCCACACTGCTCAGTGTCTGAGCTTGGTGCTCCGCTGCTGACCAGCACTGCTGGTCATCTCGGTCCTGCTTACTCCAGGGCTGCGCCGCCTGCGCCTGTCTGGAGCGCGTCTTCCTGGGCATGGACTGCAGCTCGCTGTGCACGTAGGATGTGGGTCTTCGTATTAAGCACCTGTGTCCTCTGAACCCTAGTTTGCTCTTTTATAACACGGTCATGAGAAGCGCCCACTGGTCTGTGTTCGAAGGATGAATACCAGGTTCGACTGGGACATGTGAGGGACGCCAGAGCAGCGGCGAGCACCAGCCCCCGTCCAAGGCAAGCGTCCCCTCCCCTGCTGGCCAAAGCCCCTTCCATCTTGTCTCAGTTGTCCTCACTACTGGAGGCCGCAGAGTGTGGAAGGCAGGCTGTGGAGCCAGGCCTACTGTGGGATTTTCATTAGGAAACAGGGCAGCAGAGACCACGAGGTGAGAGCAGCAAGAGAGCATGGGTGTGGACACAGCACATGCCTGGGACACGCTGGTCTTGATGACCGTGCAGGACTGTGTGGCCCGCACCCCTGCACCTGCAGTGAGTCACCCTCCCAACGGCCAGGTGCCCCCGCCTCCGCGTTCCCACCCCCCCACCCCCCACCCAGCCACCCTTCACCATGGGGTTGTCCTTTCTCTGCCCCTGTCTGCTGGCTCCACACCTCACTCCTGCCCCACGTCCCACCTGGGCCTTGTGGCTCACAGTGACTTCCCAACATTGCAGGTGGCAACTGCTCTAGGGACCTCAGAGAGTAGACA
>PVHX01002114.1:42155-70855 GCA_004024805.1 Geosciurus inauris | reverse complement strand
GGGTGAGTCACCAACCACCTGGTCACAGCTAGGACTCCTGGCTCCCGACTCCTGTAGCTCCAACCAGACACGCGCACACACAGGAGTTCTGCTCATCAGAGGCTTCTCGCTGCCCATAGGCCACCCCTTGAACTCCAAAGCGTGGATTTGGGGCTGCTTGTGACAGGCTTCCTGGGAAGTGGGGCTCCAGGCTGAATCTTGCCGTTCCCTCGTCTGCTCTCCTAGCCCCAATAACACTAAGAACCTGGAAGTGTTCAGCCCAACGCCTTTTCTGATAGTAAATGTCTCTGCCTGGATCCACCGACAGACAGTCCCCACACAGACTCGGCCAGGCCTCCTGGCAATGCGGGCAGATGAGCCAGAACAGGCCGATTCCTGCTTTCTCAGCCCGGCCTGTCTTCACGGGCCACCTCTGCCCTGGTCCTGGAGTCTGCTGACAACAGTGACATGCCCACCAGCCACCCACGGTGGTGACAGTGACTCACACAGCACTCCAGGGGCTCAGCACTCAGTCATTGGAGCTGAAAGTGTGTTCCAACCTCCCGCTGGAACTGCCTCCAGGCCCAGGTCAGGTTGTTCCCAGGTCCTGCGCTCAGTCTCTGAGAGCCTCCCCTGAGCCTTTCCAGGGCATGGGAGAGCTGGGAGGCCAGCTGCAGTCTGAGCTCCTTCTCCATCCCCTTCCCACTGAGCTCAGTGAAGCGCGATCACTTCACAGCCTGGAAAGAGCGGCTGATTTCGGAAGAACGATTTTTAAAAATGGATTTGTATGCATAACATCCATTGCCGTTGGTGGTGCTGGAGTCAGTGACTAATAAAAATGTCATTTCCTGTGATTTTTATAAATTACAGTAAATATGCCAGTAATCACCCACATTAGCTTCTGGAACGCAAGCGCCGTCTGGAGTCGAGGCCGGGGGACCTCACTGAGGCCTCGAGAGGTAGACCCCACAGGTGCAAATTGACACCTAGGAAAACAGTAGTTAGTACATGCTAGAATTTGGAGAAGGGAAAAGTGTTAAAATAAATGTATGTCAAGCAGACAAATTTGGACTTCTCCATGAGGATCTGTCACGTCAAACAGGAAATAGCTATAAATTACTCGTAATAGTAAAAATCTTGTCATTTACAACCTCTAAAGCAACGGGCTCATTTAACACATCAACTCCTAGATAATGATCAAGGAGAGTCAGGCGGGTACTTATTCCTCTTTTAGTGTGCAGAAGCCAGGGTGAGCAACGTGTGACTGCAGAGGACCCCGCGGTGACCGCCAGCCCCTGCAGCCACAGAACAGGATGGCTAACTCTGCATGTGTCAAGACCTGAGGACCCTTCCAGCCCCTGAAAAAGAATTACATCAGAACTGGAAGTATCAGGCTGTGGGTGGTCTCATAACGAATAATTCCAAATAAGTCCCACCCTTATTCTGTTTATTTGTTTTCCTCTGAAGCTATTTGAAGTCGTTGGAGCTGAAAGTGTGTTCCAACATGCCAAGCGCACTTGCAGCATCTTGTAGTCGACTTGCTAACCAATTCAGAGGCAAGCAATCACCGGAGTTCCGAACTTATTTCAGATGCCTCAATGTCCACTGCCCGTGGATAGGAGACCATGGCTCGGAGACATTTTCTAAGGCGCCCCAGCAGCATCCAGAGAGGTGGACACCTGGAGCCCTTTTGCAGCACATGGAAATCTGCTGCGAAGCAGATCCTGGTGGAGATGCTCACCAAGGTCTCCTTCCTAAGGGGATATTTGTTTATGCATTGGCTCAGAATGTGGGCGGGGTCTAGGAGGACAGAGAAGGAGAACAGCCACTCCCGCCCCCAGACCAGAGAAAGGGCCTGTGCTGTGGTTGTTGAGCACACAGGTCACATTCCTACGTTTGTTGATTCATTCATTCATTCGTTTTGTGGTACTAAGGATTTAACCTGGGGTGCTCCGCCTCTGAGCTTCAATCCCCAGTCCTTTTTTACTTTATCTTGAGACACGGTCTCACCAAGTTGCCAAGGCTGGCCTTGAGCTGCCAATCCCCCTGCCTCAACCTCCCAAGTCGCTGGGATCATATTCATGCACCGCCGTGCCTGGTCACAGACCGCATTCACCCATGTCAGCATCAAGGACATATGGAGGACAGTGGTCCTCAGAAGGACGCTGACCCAGAGCGGCGCTTGCACCCCGCTTGCTCTGCATCTCGGCACCCCCGTGTCCTGCTCCCCCTGGGCTCCCCCAGTGCTCAGCTTGGGCAGGAACAAGAAGTGCTGTCTGCTACAGGTTGCTGCGAGGCGGACCCCACTGTGGGCACGCACACAGCTGGACACACACACATGTACAGGCCGCAGGCTGCAGAAGGACACCATGTCCTGGCAGCCCGTGATGGAGGCCCAGGTCCCTGGATGGGGCCCTGCTCTTGGCGCTCCCACATTCTGCCTAGGGATACTCAGGCAGGTGAAAACAAGCCCCTGTGTTGAGCACAAGCTGATTTTAAAGAGAACACTGAATTTAATTTAAAAAGAAGTTAAAATTTTAAAATTAGCTTCAATCGATACAATTTAACTAGTCCTTGAATTTAACTGTTTGCTTTAAAATCGCTGATCTCTCTCCTGAAAGTAATCCTGTTTTCAGAATAATGGGAAGTTTTCACATGGGGCGTGGAGGGGTGCAGAGGTGGCCTTTGGAAGTACATACAACGGTGTGTAAAGGTGGAGAGTTTGGCACCGGTGTGTCATGTGAGTCACCTTCCTGTTATGGAGGATGACAGGCTGATGCTGGAAAACAAATCATCCAATTAACCATGTCCACTCTGGAGTCCCCAGACGAAACCCAAACAAGCCCAGAAGATGCCCATCAGCATGGCAGGCACCAAGCGTGCGTGGGGACCAGCACACTGACTTTTCAGTGTCTGAATGGACCAATTAGTGTGAACAACTGGGACTTTCTCTAATTTAGATAATTTGTAGAAAAACCAGCAACCTACATCTTTTGTCTCAGTTGCTAGATTGTTGCTGATAAAAGAATATTTATGTTTTTATCTTTTCTTTCTTCCTTTGGTGAATAGAATGAATAATTGGTTCAATTCTACATTTTTAAATTACATGTAACCATAGAGTTAATTTATAACAAAGTTAATTTTTATAGAACAATCGGTAATTTTGAAAATGTTTTGGGCAAAATGTTGCAAACTCATTATTCAGTTAGCTAGATGAGGCATACTGTAATCCTCTGGTTCTAAGATACACATCTTAAATGTTTCTATCACTCTGAAATCTAAACACACCCTTTCTGTCAGTGACAACTTGGGATTGGCAGAGCTTTTTCTTTCATAGTGACGTGGAAGGTAAAGATGTCTTAGGCTTGCAGAATAGAGGAAAGATGTGTGGACATCTTCCTTAAATAACTTCTAGTCCATGTGGTCAGAGGTGAAGAAACTGTGTAAGGGCCATTCTGCCCTAAGATTTGTTTACATAGGAATCAAACACTATGTCCCCAAACTTCAGCATGACTCTTTTTATCCCTAAGCCACCTTGTCTCTATAAGTGGCTCATGCTGAATCATTCTTTCCTTCTCTACCATCAATTAAAAAAGCTACAAATGATAACTCTAGAAGCTTCTCAACAGATGGATCAAGAAGACCAATTTTCTGGCTGGCACCAAAGTTGATGTGTCAAAAAAAGTCAAATAGCACTGAAGAGTCTTAAGCTCGTTTAAAATAAGCACGCGCATTTTCGGCAAAGTCCTATGCCACCTTGGAGCTCGCTGGGAGGTGCTCCATACAACGTGGTAGCAGGAGGAAAGCTCTACCAGGGAGCCCTCCGCTGGCTGGCCCTGTTGCCACCTGGTACTTACCAAGTCTGTTCTCAGCCAGAAGTCTTGGAAGGGACAGGAAGCCGATTTTAAATGCTAAGTCAGTTTGGAGTGATGTGCAGAAGGTGGAAGAGGAGAAGGACGTGTAGATGATTTTTTTATTTGAAGCCATCAGGATACCAGACAGGGGAAATGGCCCTACTGCGGCTGTGCTGGACACCTACTGCTTACCACCCGTGCTGGCTGGGCCACACACAGAGGCGCCTCCTGGGCACACAGTGCCCATCCGAGCTCTCCCTTGGCTCCTCTGACAGCCACGCCGTCGGAGGGCTGAGTCGGATGCAGTGTCACTTCCAGCCTGTGCTCTCTACCTCGGCTCGTTCTTCCCAGGACCATCCTGTATGAACGATTTAAAGGGAATTACCTATTACTTCAATTATTTGTTTCTTATCGACTGATGTTAAACTACAAGGATTTGCATTGAAAGGACACAAAGAAAGAGCAAGTCATGGCACATCGCCAAATGAAAGAGTAATGTTCTGGTGAATTTAGCCTAAATAATTTACTGCTACATAAAAGTGGAAAAGTGGAAGGTGAACCCTTTGACCAATAAATCTCTCCTGCCCATGAAACCCTTATCTGGTCCCCTCCGATGTATTCCACATGAGGAAGCCATCACCATTGGCTCCGGCTTGCTATTTGTAAACCTTGATCTCCTGCACTCGGTGTCCTAAATATGGATAATTAGCATCAGTTTATCACGCTTCTGCATATTTTCTCTTCTCTCCAAACATGCGTGCTTCTGTTGGCTGCCATTCTGCTATGGAAGATTATGGAGACAGATTGCAGAGAACGAATGTGCTAAACGAGATTAGGAAGGAATAGAAATAGCAACTTGGCCAATAAATTCCTCGTGAGAGCCTTATCATGCAATTACACGTTGACTGCTTCACACTCTCCCAGCCTCTTAATCCAACGCCCCCACCAGGAATAAAATTTCACTAATTTCTGAATTGCTGCATATCCTCCTGACTTGTTACTGAGAATGGTTGGAAGGAGAAACACTGCTGAAAACATGGTGTCGAACTTTATGATAAAAAAGTAAACTCTGAATGTCAATGTGGGTGGTGCGACTTGGGATGTTGAAAGCATTTTAGCAAATGGTTGCATGGAGTCTTGGCTCAGAGGGTGAGTCCCACGCTCCTCACTGTGCCACCACTGGGGATTAGAACTGTCATAAGCGGGGATCTCCTTGCTCATCCCCAGGACTATCTGGTGTGTTTAAAGGGAGGGCAGAGCATGCACTGCTTTTCCTACTTATTAGGATCACTGATAGCACCTCAAGGGCACCTCAAGTAATTCTGTCGGGGCCAATCACTTGACCTCTTAAGGACAGTCTCCTCCCCGCTCACACAGGCTTGTCTCACAGGAGGCCTCTCTCGGTGCTCACGCTCTGGGGCTCCTAGGCACATTGATGTATATAAATAGGAAAATCCCTGCCGCTCTGTGCCTCCTGAGTGGAACCAGAGCAGTCCAATGGGGCATCTACAGGGGGAGCTCTTTTCTTGCTCTGCTCCGCCTGTTAATGTTATTCTCCCCAAGGCTTTATAATAAGTTAGGTATGTAAAGAGGCCCATTAAACCTTTCCATCTACAAGGCGCTATTTATAGCACAGAGCCACAGTCAGGCATCCTGATGCCCCATGTGAGCAAGGCTGTGAAGCAGCAGGAAGACACCGGCAGGCCGAGCGCGTGTGTGCTGGGAGGAGTGGAAAGGCACAGCAAATGTTAAAACCATGTATTTGGCTTGCAGAAGAGGAAAGACTTCCAGTTCATGGTGGAAATCATTAGCCAAAGAAATTCACAGGAATTGTAAAGACAATGCCCAGGCCCAGACCATAACGTTGTCTTCACTTTCTTTTCTCCAAGGAATTTCTACAAGATTCACAGAGGAGAGGGCTTGTGAACAGTCCAGAGAAAGAACTCCATGTTCCCTTTTCCGAAGACCTGCTTCCAGGCTCTGCGTGCAGAGGCAAGCTGGACAGTGCTCACCCCCAGGCACGTGCTGATACCTCTTGCACGTGAGCAGTGCAGGGCTCTGCTCCAGAACCCCGTGTGACAGCACAGAGAAGTCCCCTGGATCAGCTGTGAGGATGCAGGTATGTCTTGACCTTGGTATGGGCTTGCCTTTTGCAAGTAGGCTGGCCTCCTGGCTGCCAAAGATTTTCTTTTCTGGAGAGAAAACCAACCTGGAATGCTCCTTCACCTTGAGGGACAGCAGGACTGAGGGGCCTATGAAGCTCTGAGAGGCTCTTATCGCAGGGCTGAATTCAGTGGGAGATCCCAGCTTAGATGCCTGCCCTCCTGAACCAGAACCGTGAACCTGGTGGTGGGGTGGCTGCTACAGCTTGGAGAGCAAAAGCACCCCTGTTTTTCGAGTCATCTGGCAAGAAAAGCAAACCCATCTTAGGTGCCAGAGAAGTTCCACCTTCCCTGCATCCTCCTCTCTTTCCAAAGCCATTGAGATGGGAAGGCACCTGTTTGGAGGAGAGCCTGCTGGGTGGGGTGCGTTTGGGATGTGAGTCAGAGAGGCCTGCGGTTTGTTTCCTGGAGGAATGTGTCGGGCTTTGCAGTGCTAGGCTGGGAGCTTTCCGTGTGCCTCATCTAACACCTCAGCTCAAGCAAGGTGGCTATGGTCACCTTAGGCCAGAGGCCCAGAGGCAGGCCCCTCCAGGCTTGGCATGGAGACCCCGTCCCCAGGGGAGGGACAGAAGATGTGGAATCAGATGAGGAGTTGTTAATAACTGCCCTCCCCTCCACTATGTCATATTTCCTGAGTTGGTGAGCTATGCTGAGGGGGGCGGAGCAGGAGGGCGCGTTTGCCATTAATCTGGGAACAAACGGCTAACCTCGGTGACTGGTATTTCGCTTTTCTTTTCTCACTTTTCTCAGTGTGGGGAAAGCAGTCAAGCCCGCGCGGCGCGATTGTGAGGGGCTCTGCTGGAATTTGGCAGCGCGGAGGCTTGGAGAGCTGCCCCATGCTGGCTGCTATTCAGCGGGCCGGTTTTCCTCGAGCTTTGGAAGTTTCACTCAGCCGTGCACTCAATGGCTTCACAAAGCTGATTACAAGCTTCAGCGCATTCCTGAAGGAGCCAAAAGCGACGCAGGTGCAAACGAGCCGAGGGAGCTCCTTATCCTGGTGACAGAATGGGACAAGCTGGGAAAGGCTGGGACCACACAAATCTAAGGCTCACCAGGCAGCAGAAAGCCTGCCTTGGGAACCGGGGTCATTATCCGCCCTATTCAGGGGCCCGGGGACCCTGGGGGCCCGGAGAGGCCGGCCCCAGCGCAAGCGCCGCCGCCAGTGCGGGCCAGCAACAGTGAGGACCCTGCTGGGCCCTGCGGCTGGGCTGGGGCGTGGGCGCCGGGCTTGCTTGCCTCGACAGCGTCCGTGAAATCCCTACTCAGACAGGCGGCTGTCCACGCTGATAGGGACGCAGGCAGAAGAGCGTAGCCGCAGGCCCCGCAGTGCGTGGACCCGGTCCACGTTCACGCCCCATTGCCTACGCCCCGCCCCAACCCCGCACCGCGACACTCCGCGGGGGCCCCAGGCGGCCGACGCTCAGTTCTGAGGGTCTCTCCGCACGCGTTCCCCCGGCCCGCCTTTCCCTTTCACGCCCTCTTCCGCGTGGCAGCGGGGGCCGGTGAGGGCAAGGCCGGAGCGGGGCGGTGGCGGGGCAGCGGCCCCGCGGGGCGGAGTCTCGTTCCGCGCCTGGGGAGGAGAGCCTGCTCCTCTCCCCGAGTCCTCCCTGGTGTCCTTGCTTGCGTTCGAGGGCCGAAAACCAGGGACTGCCGGCGGCCAGAGGGACAGGCTGCGCCCGGCCTAGCGCGCGGAGCGGGAGGCCGCGCGTGGGGGAGGGACGGGCTGGGGCTGGGGCGCCGCGGCGGGGAGCGCCAGGGGACTGCGGGCGCGGGCCTCCCGGGCCGGTCCAGGCGAGCAGCTCGAGCCCCTGCGTGGGGCCCTGGCACATCCCGCCTGCGCTCCCGCACTCCCGGCCCTGCCCGCCGCGCCGGGCCTGCCTGGGCCCCGCCCGCCTCGCGCTGGGCCCGGTGGCGCCCGGGGGTCCCCGCGGGCAGGGCGCGGGCGGGCAGGGCGCGCGCCGACGCTCTTTTGTCTGGTAACTAATTTGAGTTAATGCGATCTTTATGTAAAGCTAACAGCGGATAATTGTCTATTTTCTCGCCAACAATCTCCATCACAATCACTTATCTGGAAACCTGCGGTTGGATTAATCGTTACATTCCCGAGATGAGCGTCGCTGCAATCCGCAGCAAACGCGGCGGGGACGCGGAGACGCTCCCGGGAGCTTGCTGCTGCCCGGACGCGGTGCGCCGAGGCGGAGCCCGCGGGTGAGGGCAGCTGGGTGCGCCTCTCGAACTCGACTGTGCTGGGGTGGGTGGTGCAGGGGCGCCGCGGCGCAGAGGGGACGGGAGGGGAGGAAGGCCTGCGGGCAGAGGGAGAGGGTGGGTAGCCTCCCCTGGAGGGCGCGCGGCCTCCGGTGCACGGGGCCGCGGAACTGTCTGCCGGGATCGAGCGCTTTTGGCCTGGTAGAAAAGAAGCCCTCAGACCCACCCCCTTTTCTTTTTTTTGGCTGCAAAAGATGTCTCCGCCCACGGCCTTGATTCCTGCAGCTTCATCCCCTGCTCCACCCACCCGTCCGCTTTGGGTGCCTCCTTGAAGACCCCTCCCACAGGATCCTGGTCTCTGCAGATTATTGGCAATATTTACATCCTCCCAGATTGGAGTCCCAGGACAGAAACTGGGCGTGGAAACAAATCCCAATTCCACAGTTCCCGCCTGCTCCAGTGCTGGGTAAAGATGGTGGCAGCTGGTGTCAAACCTCTGGGGAAGAGGCACTTGTATTATAAAGATTTTGTCTTTCTGAGCTGAAGTCAAAACATCAGCGTTAAGTGGAAATCATTTTGGCGGTGGAGGTGCTGAGCGCTGGTGAGGGCGGCCGGAAGCGTGAGAGCAGGTACTGCTCCTGGCTAGTAGCTTGAGGATAAACCACCTTGAGTTCATCTGTTTCTCCAGCTCGGATTCGCCACCCGAGGTCACGGTTGTAACTTTTAAAAATAACGTTTCTGGAAAAAAGTAGCAGATTCAGACTCAGCTGGTGACAGTTTTTGACCACAAAGAATGAGACTATTTCTCCCCCTCGGGCAGTGGAGTTATTGGGTTTTTAGGTAAAGGAATTACCCAGACAAACAGGGCTTGGTCGATTCCGGTTACATAGTTTGGCTCTTGAATTTTCTCTTCCCGCTGAGGAGGTGTTTGGGAGCAAAGTAAATCCCGCCTCAAAACTCAGCAGACCCAAGGCTCTGGTAAGGTTTCCGGGGCTGCTCCTCCCGGTGTCTGCCAGGAGCCTTGCCCCTGCGTCTCCCACCTGAACCTTGTCACCGGGACCATCTTGAAGTGATCTGCGGACAATACTGATCCCGACAGCCCGCCGGTCAATCAGGCCCAACAGTCTATGCAAATGCCGGAGGCCGCGCTCGGGAACAGGGAGCCCATTGTCCCGGGCATTTCAAAGCCCCAGCAGCTGCGCAGACTTGTCGCCTTGGACTCTGAGCTGCCACACTGTCATCACTGCAAAACATCAGATTTTGAAAAGTATACAATCTGAATTCATGAGCCTCCTTCTCGAGAAGGTTTGCCCATGACAGTTTCAAAAGTCTGATCCGCTTCTGTGGTTGGGGGAGGGGGAGCGGCGCGGCCTGCACTGGGGACTTTGCAAGTGACCGTCGGTGACATCCAAACTCTCCCCTTTATGGTGGATTCACAAACTTTAAAATCGCCCTTGGGGTTCTGCGTTTGGATGTCTGACTCGTGACGCTGGGATGTGGAGGTTTTACCGTTCGCTCTGGAGGTCGCCTGGGGAAGGGGCAGCATACAAGTGGACGGGGCGGGGACAAAGGCGCCCGGGCGTTCCAACGAGAGCGCAAGGGACGCGCTGCCAAGGTACTTTCAGGAAGTTTCGCTCCAAACAACCAACAATTACTAGAGCGGCCGGCGAGGTGGTTGCGTGCGCGCTGCCACCGGCCACGCGAACTTCCAGTCCCCACGCCGCCTGGTCCCTCGCGGGGCGCCCGCGGCGAGGGCGGAGCTCGGGACCCGCCGAGGAGCGAGGGGCAGGGCGCGGGCCGCCTGCGTGGCCCACGCGCGCACTGCCCGCTGGACCCTGAGGCCAGCGGCCGAGCCGAGGGGAGCTTCCGGCCTTTCTGGGGCCCCAGGCCACGGCGCAGGCTGCTCCCCCTGATGGAGTTGTGGCTCCTCTTCTTCACAGGGTTTCAGTCCGCTGCAGCGCCCAGCAGAGTCCATGGACTGGAAAATGTTCCCAGGAACAGGAGGCAAACTCGGAGAAAGCCACCAGGCCAATCCATAGCCCGAGGGTGGGCTAGAGGCCCGTGGCCCCCTGCGATGAGGCCTCTCCTGTGGGCCAGAGGTCTTCCCTGAACCGGGAGTCCTCTTTAGATGCCCTCCTATTTCTCAACAAATGGAGGGGTAGGATTTTTGTTCACCAAGAGGAAAGCTAGGAAATACATGGAGGCCCCATGGGGCGTGGTTGGCCGAAGGGGTGAAGGTGGAGGTCACTATTAATGGTCACCCAGGGCCTAGGGATGGGAGGCTCTTCAACCTGGACACCTCTGTAGAAATTCAACTAGACTCTTCCCCTCTGGAGAATTGTCTGATGTGGCCCCTGGGGCCCTGGAAAGCCCTAAGTCAGACCCCAGCGTGGTTCCTTGAGATCTCTGCACCCCTGTGGTTCCCAGAGCCTGCACAGCACTTCTGCCAGGCCATCCTTGGTGGAGGCCAGGAGACACCAGAGGCAGCTGTTGGAAACCATGGCTGTAGGCAGGTGGGGGCCTGGGCTGTGACTCCTGTGGAGATGGAGGTTTTGCTGGTCTGAGTCACTGATGTACCTCCAGGACTCCAAAGTGCAGACCGCCTCTGGTTCATGAGGGTGTCAGAACATGTCTTCCGAAGGAAGCCTTTACTCTTTACTGTAGTACACACCTTCACACCTTCACACACACACTGCGCCTCTGTAGTGGCATGGCGGTGCGAGCAGGAATCTCAGAGCTGGGAGGAAGCTAACCCTTACACAAGTCCAGAAGCTGCAGCAAGAAGGATGTGTTTATTTCTGGACTTTAATGTGTTATTCCTTCCACAGTTGGGGAGCTGGGACCCTGCCCGGGTCACTGGAGGTGACTGCGCTGTCACTTTGTGTCCAGTTCCTGGTCCATGCTCTCTCAGCATTTCTCCTTGGCTGCCCTTGAATGCTGGGCACACTAGTGTTATCCAATGGGTAGCCGCCAGCCATAGTGGCCACAGCACCCAAAACGTGGCCATATCGATTGGGCGGTGCCAAGTGTAAAATGCACACCGGATTTTAAAGATGTCAATGAAAAAGAGCATGCAAAATACCTCATTCATCATTTGAGATATTGGTCACAGATTGAAATGATTGTACTTTGGATATATTGGGTTCAATAAAATATATTATTTAAATTAATTTTACCTCTTTTTAATCTTTTTAAAATGTAGCTGTCAGGAGGTTTAAAATGGGTAAATGGGTGGCTCCTGTTTGGCCTGTGCTGTTTCCCTGGGTTCCCCTAGCCTTCTCAGTGACTCTTCACGAAATGCACAGGAAAAGCCAAAGGGGGAGGGGGGCAGGGTGTGTGGCCTGGCCAGAGGCCAAGGCAGAGCCACCATGTCAAAGTGACTTGTGCCGCCATCTTACCAGAATGTCTTTCCCTGAGAACACCTGGCTGCGGGGAGGGCATCGTATTTCGTTGCTTGATTCATTTCCTTTCCATCTCAATGTGACTTCTGTCCCCCAACTACATTGAGATCTCAGTCAGAAATCTTAAATGAATTGCAAGTAACTTTTGAAAACTCTTGCAAAAATGTTGGCCCACAATGAGGTGCAGGTACTACAGGCCAGTGCTGGAGGTCCATGCATTCTAAGACAACCCTGTTTCTGTGGTTTTCCAGTGCGAGGTCAGCATCTTGGCACTTTTCTGCTTTAATTCTTCTATGCAAATGTGTCACCACATCCACCTACCACGACTGTACCCACAAACAGAACCAAAAATTCAAGCAAGAAAACAAAAACTGCAAGAATTTGCATCCAGTGAAGTGCTTTGTCCTCCTTGCAGTGGATTTCCTTCTAGATTTTAATTCCTGTGATTGACTCAAAGCTTGGCAAATGTGAAATCACACTTGGGTCATGGTGCTTACAAAAAGCATATTTGTAAACTTTATTTAAAATACAGTATTCAGAAATAATGTTTTTGTTCACCACGAGAAAAACATGGTGTTCAGACACAAGATTTCTGGAAATGAAGTTGCAAAAGTTAGAAGTTATATTCTTCCTTTTGATGATAGCAAATGACTGTTTGGAACAGAGTCAATGGAAGTGTATCATGAACACAGTGATGCTCGTGGCTTCGGCATCTGTGCGCGTTGCTACCTTGCCTGCTTTGAGGGGTGTGTAACTAATACAAGAACAGGCAGCCCACACCTGGAGTGGAGCTCACCTGCCCAGCACACTGTGACTAGCTCAGAGATGATTCAGAATATAATTCTTTTTATTGTAAAAGAAAATGCCCTGTTGCTCATTATTTAACATCCACTTTTCTCTTTTGGTCTCATTCTTATTTAACTAAGAAAAAAAATGTTGTCAAATAACCAAGAATGGTCAGAGTTTTGTGAGTCAGCAAACTAAAATGGCTTAATTTGAGAATTCATTCCTGAAAAATATCACTCTCACTTGAGGGCTCTGTTCAACCCGTAAGGAACTGACAGAAACATTTTAGTCTTTGATCCAGCTGCCTGTTTTTTAAAGGTTGCCAAGGAGCTAGCAGACGCGGCAGGCGTCTTGCTGGAGAGCCCAGAGCCCGAGGGTCTCGGTGCGGGGGCTCTGGCCGGGTGAGGGTGCTTGTCCTCGTGATGACTCGCGTTTGCTCCGACTGGAGGTAGTGAGGGACCAAGGAAACCGCAGAAATGAGCAACTCGCTGCAAACTCTCCCCCTTTCCATAACCGTCCAGGATTAAGCAGGACAAGCAGAGGTAAAGAGGAAAAGCCCAGGACCCACACCCGAGTGGCGGGCGGGCAGATGCCACGGGCTGGAAATTCCAATTAACTGGCAGCGTGGGACCCGCGGACTAGTGCGCAGCCAGCTTATGAAGGGCAGCGGCCCTCCTCCGCCCTCTGCTCTTCCTTTCCCCCTAAAGACCACAATGGTTATGCACTTTCAAATATTCACAGGCAAGATATTCCAGATAAATAATCTAAGATTAAGTAAATTAGGTCAACGCTCACACAGGGCCGGCGTGACATGCCCCTTGTGTGGAAATCATCCGGTGTCAGCTGCATTGATTGAAAAAGCACTACAGACCAGAAAAAAAAAGACTTATTACAAGATGTTGCAAAAGCAGATAAGAAAGCCACGAAGTCTTCTTGTAACTGAGGGGCCTTATCTAGATTTTAATATGGCGGTAAGCAAATTATAAATGTTTTTGCAAGTTAGATACTTGTATGGGAAAACAGATGTTTCCAGCATACCCATGATCCTGCGCTGGTCATGTCGTTAGTTCATGGGCCCCCGTTGGTGAGTTCTCCTGCTCTTCCCAACAAGACCCTTGGTGTGGGGCACAAAGCCCAGCAAAGGTCAGTTCCCCTCTTCCTAGGACAGGGAGGACTCGAGTCTGAGCCCAGACGACAATGTGGAGGGGCTTCCTGGACAGGCTGCTTTCTGCTCTCCGCTCTGTCCTTACAAGGTGGCTGGGATGGGGAGGGCTTGGGAAGGCACTTCTGCAAGGCCGCTGGGCTTTGGGCTGTCCAGAGCTGTTGGTCTTCACAGACTGGCCCCTTAGGAATTGTAAGGGAGAGACGGTGATTTCTTTGTCTGATCTTTGCAGTTTTCAGTCTCTATCAGAGAATCTCACTAAATTGTTCCCGTTACTCTCTTAATTATTTACTGTCACAAATATTGTTTAATAAGTTGATGATCTGATATAACTGACGGGATGACTCTGGGGAGTGTGTTTCAGGAATGCACACCGACGAGCTGGGAGCTCTCCACACCGACATGCCCACCCGCTTCTGGGTGGGCTGTGTGGCAAGCTTCTCCTTCAGACCAGACCGCACACCTGATGGGAAGGCACCACCTGGACATGGGCAGTTCACACAAACTGTCACAACGGAAAGTTAGGAGCACACTGAACCCGAGGCGGGAGGCTCCGACTGCTGCAGCTGTGGGTGGTTGTGAACTCTGAGAAGCAGCTGCCACCACCAAAATAGAAAAGCAAGAGGAGCTGAGGCTGAGGTCTGGAATAATGAATTTTTACATTAAAATACCAAACTTCATGTGAAAACAAGGGCTGTGAGCCACCCAGCTTGGCTTGTAGGTCTCCTGTTCACGTAGGGGACCCTCACCCTGGTGGGTCAGTGTTCCTGGCCTCAGTGCCTTCCACAAACCCGTGTTTCTGCTGCGGCCGCTGGTGTCAAATGCCTGGTGACCACATTTGTCTGGGGTGGGTGTGCCATCCAAGCACGTCCAGGGGAGGATGAGTGGGCAGGGCGGGGTGCTCCAGCCATTAGCCCCTGCACACGCGACTCTCAGAAACTTCCAGATGTGCGTCACCAGTCGACCTTGGAGCTGTGGGGATGGCAGAGCCTTCAGAGGCCACGCCTGTGGCTCACAGAGGCGCACACGCCACAGAGGTTTGCTGGCCCCTTTGCGTGTGACGGTTTGGACCTTCCTAAGCGGTCTGGCCACCTCCCGCGAGCCACTGCACGTGGCACCCCAGGACTGTATCAGGGAAGCAGGTGCAGGGCCTGGACCTCCTCAAAGCCCTCCAGCCCCTCTGGTAGGAGAATGAACCCACTTCTTGCTGCTGTCCAGAAGGGGGTGCATTGAGAGCCCACGGGGACAGCAAGTGGACACACACACGAGTCCAGCTGGTGCCACACCCCGTCCCTCCCTGCCTGAACTGGGCCGGGTTCTGGCTTGTGGAATTCCCGCCTCGTGGCTGCGCTCTTGAGGCAGGGTGGGGTTCAGAGGAGGGGGCCGGAGCTCACTCCACAGACCTCCTTCTGAAAATCTGTCTCTGGGCTTCTACTTCCAGTCTGAAAAAGTTAGCTGATATCTTTACTGGGGTTCGTCCATAAGCAAACACAGCACTAACATTCCTCCCAATAAGACGGAGGAGACTAAGAATGGAATTCAGCGGATGCTTGTTCAATATCACCTTCACAGCACTCTGTGAAGTGCAGGGTACAATACTCAAAAGGACACTGGTCACCATTCACACTCTCAAGAAATCCTCGACCCTGTAGGGAAAAGAGCTAACATTAAGACACGAGGCACCAGGCAGTGGTGGGGAGGCCAGGAGGGCGTGGCCATCTCATCCCAGGACAGCAGGAGCTCCCCAGCCAGCAGCAGGGCAGGAGGGAAGGAGCTCCAGGGCCCACGCCACCCTCCACTGTCAGGCCCCTTGTCACCCCTTTGGTCCAGTTTTCAGGCTGCACTCTCCCCTGGCCAGTCCACACCAACCAGGACAGATGACCGCCCTCTTCCTCTGGCCTCCACGGCCGCGGCTCCCTGGCAGTGAAGCCTTCCCTGACCACCTCCTCAAAACCGACACCCCCTTTCCTCTTCTGTGGTCTTCTCAGCACTTGCCACTGAGAAACATGCCAAATATGTCACTATATGTCACGTACGCGCCTGATGTTCTCTCACTCCTGGGGTGCAAGGGTCTCCCGGCCATCCTGGTCTATGCAGTGTTTCTGTGTCCTTGGCGACAGAATGGAGGCTCGTAGGTATTTGCTGAATAAAGGAGAAGGGACAAATAGCCACAGCCAGGCAGAGGACAGAGCAATGTAAGTGGGCGAGCCCCTCACGGTCCTCTCGGGCCCAGGGAAATACTTGTGCTCCAGGGGCATCAGGGCCCGGAGGGAGATGGCTGGAACTCCGGTGACGTGAGAAGGCAAGGTCGTGTCTTCATGGTCAGCAGGGCAGGTGTGGTGTGGGCCAGCCAGGGCCAGCCAGGGCAGAGTGCCACCTAGGAGCACAGGTCAGCACTGGGCGCCCAGGAGGCCTGCAGGGTGGGAGGCCTCCAGAGTGTCCAGTAGGGCTGAAGAAGATGTCCAAGGGGGCTGCAGGCTGTGGGGACCACCAGTGACCGGGCGCTTCTGAAGCGCACACAGAAGGTTCCGCCGTGTTGGGCGGGAGCCTGATGAAAAGGTGCAAGTACCACAGTTAGTGTGTCGATATCACGAAGTGTTTCTCATGAAGGGGTCTTGATTAAAACACTGAAGTAAGACCACACATGTGTAAGTCCTCTTTACATGTTTATAAGGACCATGTTGTTGTTTTTTAAAGACTGAGATGAAGGTGCGGGTTTCAGAATCCGTCTTGGCACCGTTCATACTCCAGTCTGGAGAACGTTCGCACTCGAGCCCTTGTCCACACCAGCGTGGCAAGTCCCCGTGATGTCACAGCACACACTGACGGAGCCCCAGTTCACAGCAGCGGAAGTCACGCGTCCGTTCAGAACACTCTGTTCCCAGAGGGTTTGGTTGACGGAATCAGGACAGGGCAGATGCAGGCGTGGCACCCGGCTCTTCAGCTGGTCTGGGCCCGCTCAGCACGCGCCTCACAGAGGCGGTTACAACCCGTCGCTGCGCCACAGCGCATGCAGAGTGTGGTGCCGGCTGCGTCCTGGCTGGCTTCCCTCAGATGAGTTGCAGACAGCCCAGGAGGATTTCTGCGCCTTAGAGAGCACTTCACATATGAGGAAACGGGGCAGCTGCTGGACCCAACGGCGCCGCCCCCACGTGCATCCTGTGGGTCCTTCTGTTTCACCCTTCCTGGGAGATGTATAGTCAGCGCTCCTCACTGTGGCAAAATGCCTGAGGGAAGCAACTCCCTAGAGGTTTTGGTTGATGGTGGCTTGACTCTGTCACCCTTAGGCCTGTGGTCCAGAAGAGCACTCTGGTGGGAGCACTGGAGGGCAGCTCACCTCACGGAAGCCCAGAAGCAAGAGAGAAATACTGGCTGAGACCAGGGCGACCTCAGGACCACCCTCGAGGCCCCACCTCCCAAGGTTCCACTGCCCCCCCATAGCCACCCTGGGGGCCACCTCTAACACATGGCCTTCCTGGACATCCCACATCCAAATTAGAGCAGAAGTTTAGGTGGTACGCGTGAAGAAATGCTTGCCATCCACCCGTGCTGAGCACTGAACCAGAACCACACTAGATGGTGACATGCTCCGCTTTCCTGGTGGAGAAGGCAAGTGGGCATCATCCCCTAGTAAGCAGACAGAGCCTGCTGCTGCCTCACTGGTCCAAACCTGAAGCCTGTGCAACCCCACCTCCAGCAAGTCTGTCCGCCCCCTTTCCCCAGCAGCTCAGCTGGTCAGTGGCATTTTCAGCAATAAGGTATTTTAAATTAATGTCTGTATTTATTTGTTTATAGTACTGGGGATCGAACTCAAATCTGCTTTGCCACTGAGCTACATCCCCAGTCCTTTTATTTTTTATTTTGAGACAGGGTCTCACTAATTTGCTCAGGCTGGCCTTGAACTTGTGATGCTCCTGTCTGTAAATCCAGAAGCTTGGAGAAGATAAGGAACCACTCTTGTCCACAACCTCAGGCCCCCAGGGCACGAACCTCGCAACATCTCAGTTTCAGACTTCTGGCTTCCAGCACTGCAAGGGAACCTCGCTGATGTTTGGGCCCCCAGGGAGGGGCACGGTGAGGGCAGCCCCAGGATGCTCACATGAAGCTCTGATAAGGACAGCAGCCCTCACACCCACACAGTCTGAGCAGGAGCTGAGCGGGGTAGGCATCCATTCCCCACCCAGATTCACATGCACACCCCAGCTTCCGGGGAACTGGCTCCCTGGGACTGGGCTATTGAGAGGGCTGGCAGGGAACAGAGAGTCCCCCAAGAGCAGGGCCTGAAGGCAGGACACTTTCCTGTGGTGAGGACAGAATGCGGGAAACCAGAATGTCCAGTGCCAGGGAGACAGGGACACTAGGGGAGAAGGGAGCTGTGTCCAGAGGTCCATGCAAGACAGGAAGTTCAGGGAGGGGAAAGTTGACCTCATCCCTCCAATCCGGCCTGTTCTGCCTGAGACCAAGCCTGGTCGGAGCCCAAGGGCAGAGAGTTCCTGGCACGGACTCACTGTCCATCCCTGCAGGGAGCGAGGACAGGTGGGGAGCAGAGGTCTCTGTGGCAATAACCGGGCTTTGGCCTCATGCACACTACAGCTGTGGGAGCCCCAGGGGGACAGGCAAGAACCCCCACAGAGCAGGCTGGCTCTCCCCTTAGGAAGGAGCACCAGACCTACAGCATAGGATGGGGCGCACGGACCTGGCCGCGCCCAGGGTCATTCGATCGTGTGGCTCTCCTGTCCCACTGACACAGGAGCCTGTTCTGAGACACCGTGACGGGTAAGCCATCTGTGAGACAAGAGCCAGAAGAAAGCTGCGTCTAGAGAGGGGATGCGCCGTGCGCCTGACTTCGCGTGCACCCGCAGGTCGGCCCACTAGTGAGCAGCTTCCTCACCCCCCCACTGCGCCAGCGGCCAGGCTGGCACCCCCCATGATGCCTGCCTGTGCTTAGCCCGGCGCCTTCAGAGTAAACTGGATGGAGCGTGTAACCTATTTTAATAGCCCAAGTTCCTGAGCATCACAAGACACTGCCTCAGGGGCACATGGGGAGAGGCCAGCACCCGTGACAGTCGGGCCGAGATGATTTCAGATCTGATTGCATCTACGCATGGCAGTATAATTGCCAATCAGTCTGGGAGGAGATGAGATGAGATTCAGAGCTGTGCTCACGTGGCTGGGCCCCACCCCGGCATCACTCTGAGCAGAGGCGGCTCTGGTGACTGCCACTCAGGCCTCCAGCCCCCGCCACTCAGGGAAAGGGCTGCTCTGGATCCCTGCTGGGCCCGTGAGCCTCAATCAGGGGCTATCGCAGAGGCTGCCCCTTCACGAGATTGCTGGGGGCACTAGGACGGCCTAGGTCCTTGATGAGCACAGCAGCCCTGCGTCGCTGTGGGTGCCGGGAGCCTGGAGCCTCAGCTGACCTGGCAGGGCACGGGCAGGCCCAGGCCCAGGGCCTGTCACCATCAACCCTAGGACGGGTTTAGACGGAACCCACAGGAGGTGAGAGAGGTGACCGGCTCACCCATGGCCCTCTGCAAAGCTCTCAGGGTGAAACCACACACTCCGAAGTTGAATACGAAGAACAGTACATGAGAAATGAGATTGAAACTGCTAATAGATCAAACGGGCCACTGCACAGCAGCCGGGACCTCACACAGACCCACGCGGACCCAGTTCACAATGGGAAATTGGGATATCAAAGCTCGAATGGTGCTAGCCACCTTGGGGAGCCTGTGCCAGGGGTGCACACCTGGCTGGAAGCACCCTGCCTGCCCCGGCCGGAGCGGGTGCTGCGTGGTAGGTGGGCTCCCCAGGCCCCCCACTGCCCACGGCTGCCCCTTCCTCCACCCCACACCATGCATAGGCTCCTCAAAGCACTGTGTGTCCCCAGGCCTTGTCACGCCTCATGCACCCACGGGTGGGTTTTCCGTGCCTTCACCCCTTGTGGCAGGAAGCCTGTCTCTGTCGGGCTTGTCCCTTCAGCACTGAGGGCAGTGCCCGGCCTGAGCTGGGAGGCGAGGGAGAGGAGGAGACGATTCTGCACTGCCAGGTCCCCTGGTGAATAGGCCTGGTCACAGAGCCTGTGGTGCCGTCCCCTCACCACTGGCTGTTTGCACGAGATCAAAAAGTAACTGTAACTTACATGTGCGCTCTGAGATTTCCAACACTCCCCGGGGCCTAGAGCGGATGGTGCTCTGGGTCTGGAGGCAGGCTGCTCAGAGAAGGTCCGTGCTGCTGAGGCCACGGTAGAGGAAGCCCCCTGGCTGCTGGCACAGTGGTCACGGTCACCCCACCCACAAACTGAAGCCAGGGCTGTCCGCAGCTGGCCCTGACCTATAAACAGCCAAGCATTGTGATTCCTGGAGGGGAAGAGCCTTTGCACCCAAGTTCAGAGCCTCACAGCTCGAGGTGCAAACCGAGACGGCATAGCACTCGGCATCTCTAGGCAAGGGGCCAGCAGGCTCCCCGTGGTGGGGCAGACTCCTGGGCTCTGTGCAGGGTCGGGCAGGAGTCCTCACCTTCTCAGCACCGACACGTCCTAAGACAGGACGCAGCTTTCCTGCGTCCCACCGGAGCATTGGCACTCTGGGTACTGATCTCAGGAGGCTCCCTGGAGCGAAGGCAGCTCTGAGGCAGCTTTGCCTGTTATTTTTCACTGGACACTTGGCTCGATTCCTGAGTGTCTAAGGGTTGAAACGTGATTTCTTGTCCCCACAGGGGTGGCATGGGTCCCCTGGGAGTTCATCGTCCAGACCCTAAGGACAAGCCCGTCCTGATTTTTAGCCTTGCACAGGTAAGATGTTCTTCACGGTCCTACTTTTTCCACGTATTTCAGGGCTGAGCATGTCAGGAAAGTTTTCCAAGCTTCTATTTCATACGTAATATCAACAAGTGAGGGCACAGGCTGCATCCGTCCAAGGGCTGCTGTGGCCCCTGCACCTCCGCTTCTGAGCAGTCAATGGCTGTTCTGCTGAGGCTTGTCCCAAAGGCCATATGCAGGAGGCTCAGTCCAGCCCAGTGTTGGCGTGAGAGGCGGTAGACCCTGTTGGAGGCGGGCCCATGGCTGTGACTGGTCCTGAGAGGACTGAATGCTGTCCTCTCTGCCCTTGCTGGCAGTCCTGGGAGGGAGGGCTGTTATGCACACATGGGGAACCTCCCCTGAATCCCCCTCCCGCACCTGCTCCCACATCGTGATGCCGCCACCCTCCACTCGCCACCAGAGCAAGCAGAGGTTGCCTCACACTCTCTAACCTGCAGAACCATAAGCTAAATAAACCTATTATCTTTATAAAGTACCCAACCCTCAGGCATTTTGTTATAGCAAAACAAGATAGACTAAGACTAGTAAAAACCACTCCAACCTCAGCAGCAGACGTGACCATCTCACTGGCCCTGTGGTCAGGAGCTGGGGTGGCTGGCTTGCTAGTCTGGCCTGGGTCTCTCATGAGGTGCATTGAGTTGGGACTTGGCTGTGGTGCTTCTTTGTAGGAGGCCTGGATAATAACATTTCAGGAGGTACTGACCTTCAGGAGTGTGCTTTTACCCATCTTGGCAGAATTTTCCCTAGAGGGGATCCCTTGATTGAGACCCAGCTTTGTACCCACAGGCGTTCATAACGACATTGTGGTGAGGAATGGAAAGGAAAGGGCCAAGGGTGTAGCACTGGTAGCGTGCCCCCAGGTTCAACCCCAGTGCCAACACAAACAAAAACCAGAAAAAAGAAAAAGAAAAAGACACCGTGATAAACTGGAGCAACCAGCGAGCCTTCAGACATCAGGTGGCTGGGGAGGAGGGGCAGGGCAAGGAGGTGCCTCAGGAAGGACGGGGCACCAAGGCACAGGAGGGCACCATCCCTCCGCAGATCAGGACAGAGCAGGGCCAGGAGCCAGGCGAGAGACCCTTTGGTCAATCCTGAGGGCAGTGACCGCAGGAGGTGGCTGGTCTTGCACACAGTGCCCAAGTACAGAATGTGCACAGTGCCCGCAGGTGGGGTCACCTCTGTGTTCACCAGAGGCCCACCAGGGCTGCCTTCCGGGCAGGGTTTGGCAGATCCTTCCTGAAATTTTTTAAAATGTTAAGTGCTTAAATTTTTATAGGAAGAATGAATACACTTTTGTACATTTTTTACTGAAACATTTAAAAAGTTCACACACATTAAAATTCACAAGCTGTCTGAGGCGCAGCTCTGTGGGTTTGGCAGACGTGTGGTCCTGGGCGCACCCAGCAGACCAGGCCGTCCGCCCTCCCTTCAGTCCTCCTGCACCCCTCCGTGGGCACACGCTCCCCACGCAAAGCCAGGCAGCCACTTGCCCTGTCCCGTAGCCCTGCATTTTCCAGAACAGACCAACACTCAGCCTGATGGCCCCTCTCCGGGCACAGCTCTGACAACGCTCTCACTGCGCGATGGCCTCGGCTCCACCTTCGGGGCAGCAGTTTGTGCACGAGTCCCCAGCCCAGGGGCAAGTGGATTCTTTCCCATCTGGGACTATTCCGAACACAACAACCGTAAAAAGTGCCATGAGCATTTGTAAAAGTGATTTTTTTGTGAATATAGGTTCATTTCATTTGGCTGTTACAAAAGCCCAGGGCCGCTAGCTCTCACGGGGCTACGCTGAACTTCCTCAGGCGTGCCTTCCAGAATGCCGTGCCATGTGCACTGTCTGGGATTCCACTAGTTCAGCGTCCTCACCCACATCTAGGATTGCAATAAAAGACAGCCGTTGGTGGGTCTGCTGCCTAGGTCAGCTGCGGTAGCGTCTTGCTGTGGCCTCAATTTGCACCTATTGAAAAAATAATATCAACCATATTTTTTTCATTGCCGTCCATGTATTTTCTTTGGTAAAGTGTGTTCTCAAATGTCCAGTCAGCTTCATTACTGGGTGGCTTCTTGTTGATTTTGAGAGCTCTTTATATAGGAGTCCTTTGTCAAGTGTGGGTTTCAATACTTTGTCCTGATCCGCATCCTGCGTTTTTGTTCTTTTGGCAGAGACCAGGCTGGAGCCAAAGGCTTTACTTTTGAAGAAGCTCAGGTCACTGGTCTTTGCTTTATGGCTTATGCTTTTGGAATCGAATCCAAGAACATTTGCTAGGCCAAGGTTAGCTGGGTTTTCTCCTGTTTTTATCCCCGTGTTTCTGTAGTTTCGTGTTCTACATTCACATCTGGGATCGACCTGGTGTTAGTAAGTGGAGAGTTCCCTACAGACGGCCAGAGACCAGGGCTGCCTGCTGAAAGGACTCTCTCCTCTGCAGCTCTGTGTTTGTACCTGTCTCAAAAATCAGTTGTGTGTGTGCGTTCTGGGCTCTGTTCTCCTGTGCTGCTCTCCATCTTTCTGACAGTGCAGCGCTGTCCTGACTGTAGTAGTGTTAGACTAAGTCTTGATATTGGGTGGGTTTTTTTTTTCAAGTTTTTATATTGCTTTTAATTCATTTTAACTGGTACATTATAATTATATGTAATAATGGGACACATTATGACATATTCGTACATTCACATAACGCAAGTTGGTCAACTTCCCAGTACCCCTCCAGGTTTTTATATTCTCTATAGAATTATCAGTTTAAAAACTGTACTTCATAGCACAAACATACTTTCCTCATTCCAGGGTCACTGTTGAAAAGCCAGACGTGTTTCCTGGGTCACAGGGTTCTAGCTGGTTGCCAGCCACCTGAAGCCACTTTAAAGCATGTACCCAACATGCAAACCCAGTGCCAGGCTATGGCAGCCTGCCAGGCCCGGCCTGAGAGAAGAGCTCCTGGAACCTGGGCACCTCGGCCCACCCAGCACCCAGGGGGCGGCAGTCCAGGGGAAGGCTTGGAGACCTGCCCGCACAGCAGGTGGAATCCCTGGGCGTAGAGTTTTCAGATATTTCACAGTATTGTGTGACACCCCGGGTGGTCTTCATTTTTCTTTTTAAAACTTGCTGGTGGTTCTAGTGACTCTTCCCTTCCATGTAAACTTTACAACCAGCTTGCTTGTCCTGAAAGAGTACTGTTGGGGTTGGGCTAGGGTTGCCTTGAGTCCACAGGTCAGTTTGGGAAGAAAGGACCTACCAATGACATCATCTTCCGGTCAGCGGGCAGAGGCCTCGCCCCTCTCGTTTGGGTCTTCCATTTTGCAGTTTGGGCCTGCAGATCCTGCACTAGCTGAGGCATGAACATTGAATATCTCATATTTGTGACTCAATTGAAAGGGTACTTTTTGGGGGGGGTACTGGGGATTGAACTCAGGGGTACTGGACCACTGTACCCCCATCCCCAGTGTTTTATGTAGAGACAGGGTCTCACTGAGTCGCTTAGCGCCTCACCATTGCTGAGGCTGGCTTTGAACTCGCGATTCTCCTACCTCAGCCTCCCTAAGTGCTGGGATGACAGGCGTGGCCACGGCGCCCGGCTTGAAAGGGTACTTAGTGGTCCCCAGATGTTTATTTCCACTGTGTAGATACAAACTGATCCTCTTTTCTTTTTGGTGTTTGGCTGTGTCTCCTGTGACCTCGCTCAGCTCAACCATTAGTCCAGGACTGTTCTAAGTGGATCCCACGGGGTCTGTGTGCAGACGGCTGCGTCACCGCTGGAGAGACGTGGTGATCCCCGTGCTTTGCTTAGGGGCCCAGCCTCTCGGTGTGCTGTGGTCAGAGCAGAAGTGCCGAGACGGGCGACTGGCCAGTCCCTGCCCCTGGAGGGCACGTGGCATCTCAGTCAGCCTGAGGCGGCTACAGGGCTTCATGGATGCCTTTGCCGCATCAGGAAGCCTCCGTGCCAGATGTGCTGAGATTTGCATTGAGGAGGAGCTTTGCTGGCACCCGAGGAGCCCACCTGTGGTCCTAGGATCTGTTGGTGCAACGACATCCTCATGACTGTAAATGCATCCCTGGGCAAAGCCTGCTTGGTCAGCGTGTCCTGATGCCCACTTGCCACCCTCCGTTCGCTGTGACATCCTGAGGCCCCTAGAGTGGCTGAGCTTTCCTTGTGCTTCTTTCTGTGGCTACAGGGTCACGTGACCTTGTCCATGCTGGGAGGTGTCCCCTCCTCTTCTGATTGTATTTCCTCCTGAAACCATCTGAGTTGGAGTTGGGTTTTCTTTTTGTCTGTCTGCTTTGTGAAGTTTTTCAGTGTGGCTTCGCTTTGTTCTGTGGGCCCAGGACAATTCGGGTTCTCTGTTCCCTCTTCGCTGAGGTCTTGCTGTGTGTCTTTCAAAAAACTGTCCACTTACTTGGAGCTCTGGCTGTGGCCAGAGTTGCTCACAGAGCTGTCTGCTCTCTGCCTGGCTGGACGGTCCCCACCTCCCTGGCTCCTCACATCAACCTGATACCCTGCCGCCCTTGCCCAGCCAGCCGTCCTTGGGTCTCCCTGGTGTTTTTGGAGAAGGCTCTGTTGGCCGCGCGAGCTCCCTCCCTCTGTGGCTTCTGCTCCCCTCTTGTTCCCCCTGTACCTTGTGTGCGCTGATGCCCTTCTGGCTTCTTAAGGTGGAAGGCCCCTCCTTGATCTGGGCCTGACTTATGTCGATGTGGATGGAAATCTGGGCTCCCTCCCACCCAGCTCCAATTGCTGCTGTCGAATTGATATGGTGTTGTTTCCTCTCAAGTAGAAATGCCTCCCTCTAGATCTACGGGTCAACAGAAACGGGTTGCTTCATATCCACACGCTGGGGCTTCCTGGGTGCCCCTTTGCTGGGGATGCCCATTGCCCTTCCACTAGGTGGAGCCACACAGTCCTCGTGACTTCAGTTCTGTGGGCCTTTGGAGGTTCACTTATGGCAAGAAGTTGACCCCTCTGAGCGTAGGTCGGCGGCTGGAGCCCCTGGGTCCTCCCACTCACTGGCGCTCTGGCTGGCTGACTAGATTATCTCAGGGTTAACATCTTTCTGTGGTTTTGCCCTTGATTTTGGCCAGGTTGATTTGGCCAGGTTGATTTTGCCCTTGATTTTGGCGCTGTTGAGTACCTTCGGATCACAACCCGGACATTCTAAATGCCGTAGTGTGAGACTCTGGGTGTGGATCCATCTTTGGGATTGCGGTTCCTGTTTGTGGTTTTTTCAGGGCTAATCGGACTACGTGTCTCCACGCTGGGTAATCATTATTGCCAGTTAAGTTGCAAAGCCTTTGCCGCTGGGGCCGGCCACCATCTGCACCCTGTGGGTTATTCTGGGACCTGGGTGGCGGTTGGGTGGCAGTCCAGTCTCCATAGCTCCCCTGTGCTTCCTGGGTCAGCCCACACCTTGGCCCCGTGCACAGAGCCTTGCTCCAACCCGCTCTGGCGGGCTCTCCCCCATCCTCTGCAGCCCTTGCGGGTCCCTCTCCAAGTGTCTCTGGCCTCATCAGTGGGATTCTCTCAGAAGTCTACCTCACACACTTCTGTGCCAAAGAACCGTGGGAAGATGCGATAGGGCTCCCTCCTCGCTCCCCTGGCAGGGCAGAGAGCTGGGCTTGTCCTGGGTCTTAGGCGACGGTGCCATACTACGACGGTGCTGGCCCAGCACGGGCCAGGAGAGAAGGGGGAGGGTGGGGACCCCACTGCATCCTCTGGCTCAGAGCTGCCCTTGCAGGCTGTTAGCAGGGACACTGGGCTCTCCCGGGGTCCTGCGGCCTCTGTCCCCTGAGGAGGCCCAGCTCAGTTTGCTGCCTGGTGTCTCCCAAATTCCTGTACTGAAGCCCTAACTGGGTGATGGCCCTCAGGGACCAGTGCCCTGCTCTTCCGCCACCTGAGGACACAGCACGCAGGCCCCCCACTACGGAATCTGCCTGATCTCAGACTCCAGCCTCCAGAATCGTGGGCAGCACGTCTCTGTGGTCTTGAGCTGTCATCTCAAGACTGCTGCAGAGTGGGACCCAGCCTCAGGCCAGGCTGCCCGACACAGAGAGGGCGCTAACCAGAGCACTTGCCGCTGCACGGGTTGTCTGGGCTTGACGATCCCCCCAGTCTACCTTCCCTGCGGGTTCCAACAGCCTCCGGGTGTGTCCTGCTTCTGCAGGTTCTTGGTTGGGTCAGAGGGAGTCCAGCCAGCACCAGAGGCCACTCTAGATTTTGAGTTTTTTCTTGCTTTCTGAAAAAAGAGCGTACTCCAAAGTCACCTGCTCAAGACCTAAATTCAATCTTCCCCCCGAGGAATCTTGTTCCTTTGATGGAAGAATCGAGAAGCGCAGGCCTGGGGTTGAGTGCTCTGGTGCTGCCCATGCCCCGGGCTCTGGAGGTGCACAGAGCGAGGGACTGTGTGTCAGAGCTCACGCTGTCTCCAGCGCCAGCCCCACGGCACGGGGTCCTTCCGCACCCCACCTCTGGTCCTAAGTATGCCGAGGGGTTTACTGACCTCCTCTACTGACTAACGTGGCAAAACGGTTTTGGAATCATTTCACCAATACGAACCCATGGAGGAAAAGGTTCCAGATTTCTTTGCGGTCTTTTGGTTTTTCATAGCTAAAAACAGAAAACTCAGGACACTCAGAGAAGCCATGCCTGTTCCAACCCCTTTCACCCAATGTCCACCTGCCCCAGGGGTCGATTTTTTGATGTTGTTGCTTTATCCTTCCTGTGTTTCTCTTAACAAAATGTGTGTGTGCTCCTGTGCCTCTGTGTGTGTGTGACTGTGTGCCTGTGTGCACAGGCTCTTATTTCCGCTCCTTGCCTTTAGAAAAGGTGAGGTGTCATGCACGCTCTCCGGAGCCTGGCTTTCCAGGCAGTGACCTGCCCTGGGAATCAGTGCACACAGCTCCCATGGAGGGAAGGTGCAGGGGTGCGGTCGTGTGGTGCTGAAGGAATGACGTGTGCAGGGCCTGGGCAGCTCCTCGGCACCGCAAGCTTCCTTCTGTTTCCAACTCTCCGTCCTCTGTCCAGCATGCGGAGGATGTCATGAGAGCCTGGGCATGACCACGGCCTTGGCCAGCCCTGGACCGTGCTTGGCCCCCAGCATCCAGCCGCTGGTGCAGTTGCTTTCCTGGTCGGTTCGCTCCCGAGGTGCAGCCCTCTGGGAGGGTTTCCCTGCCTCCCGCCCAGGCCCCCTGGACCTAGACCACGTCCTTCCAGCAGGCAGGATGGTGTCCTTAGCGAGGCGTCGGGTGTGCCTCGAGGAACCCTCAGGGAGACCCTGTGCCAAGAGGGTCGCTGGTGTGTGCTGGCAGAGGACTGCCACACCAAGGGCGTCCCTGGACTCCTGACAAGCTGCTGTCTCCGCCTTGCCTGGCTCGGGCAGAGTCCTGCACGAGGAGGCTCCAGACTCCCAGTTTTGCTGCTGGCATCAGGACACAGAGCAGGAGCCCTTCAAGCACCTCCTGGGAGCTTCCCTCTTCTTTATTCTTCCTCTGTTTTCTTTTCAGCTGCCCCAGCAGCAAATCTTCCTCTTGCTCATGGGGATATGGTCTCTTAATTAATTATGGCACTAAGCCGGCAGGGCCTCCAGCTGAAATGGAGCCTGGGAGCTCCACCTCGGCCCAGTCAGGCCCAGTCAGGCCCAGTCAGGCGCCCCAGGGCTCGGCTCCCTCTCCCCTTCCCATCGGCCCGCTGTCTCCTTCTTTGCTTTGCCCTTCCTGACCCCTCCTTTCCTCCTTTTCCCTTTCTCCAAATCTATTCCTTTCCCCCACTGCTCTGCCTCAAAACTGCCTGATACAGACTCTTTCAGTTTATATATTCTCCAAATTTTTATTTAAATAAAAGAATGTACAGTACAAGCTCTAAAAACACACTTTAAAAAACCAAATAGGATATGGAGAGTGACTTCAGCAAGATGGAGAGTTAGATGTGGAGGGAAGGGAACCTGGTGTGAGGTGTGGACATGTGCAGAGAGCTGCGTGGAGTCTCCTCAAAAGATTAAAATAGGACCATCGCAGGCTCCAGGAGGAACTGATCCAAAGGAACCGAGGTCAGCGTCCACGGCCTGCGCTCGTTTTAGCATTACTCACAGCCAAGATGTGGAGTCGACCCAATTGTCCACCCCTGGGGGAATGCATAAAGAAAATGTGGTGTGTACACACAAAGAAATACTACTCACTGGAAGGCTGAGACAGGAGGATCGTGAGTTCAAAGCCAATCTCAGCAATGGCGAGGCACTAAGCAACTCAGTGAGACCTGTCTCTACATAAAACACACAGAATAGGGCTGGGGATGTGGCTCAGTGATAAGTGCCCCTGAGGTCAATCCCCAGTACCAAGAGAGAGAGAGAGAGAGA
>PVHX01002114.1:0-42055 GCA_004024805.1 Geosciurus inauris | reverse complement strand
ATATGTGGACTCCAAAACTCAAACTCATGGAGGTAGAGCAGAAAGGTGGTCAGTGGGGGCTGGGGGGTGGGCAGAGAATGTGGAGACACAGCTGAGAAAGTCTGACGCTTCAGCTGGCAGGAGGAGTAAGACCTGGTGATCTCCAGACAGGAAAGCTAGGAGAGTCAATAGTGATGTGTATCTTAGAATTGCTGAAGAGTGGGTTCTAATACTCTCCCCACAAAGGACCTGAGGCAGTGGACGGGTGGACCCACCTGACTGGCTTGCTCTGCTCTGTGCACTGGAAAGAAGCGTGGCCTGGAGCCCAAGCGCACGTGCAGTCACCATTTGTCCACAAAAGCTGAATGATCGAGGCCCTGTGTGGGTGGAGGTGGCCATGGGCTTCCTTCCTCTGGCAGGAGTGGCAGTGTCAAGCTGTGGGCAGCAGTGCAGGGCAGGACCTTCTGCCATGCTTCTGGACCAACAGGGAGGTCCAGGGGAGGCACTGGTGTGGCAGAGCAAACTGAGAGGCCAAGAAGGTGATAACACCCAGAAACCAAATAGAAACAGCACAGCACCCAGGGGGCAGCCCACAGGAGGCAGAGCAGAGCCCGGACGGCAGTGCAGAGCAGCAGCTTCAGGGTGAAAGCCACCTCTGCTGCCCCAAAGCCGTCCTTTCCCCAGCTCCTGCTCCCCTCGGAGGGAACAAGATGACTTCTGTTCCTGGAGCTGGGGCCTCTAGGGGTTCACAAGGACACCTTGGGAGGTCGTAGACCAGAGCTTCTGGCTGTGGAGGACTCCCTGTGGTAGGGCAGGAGACAGGTGGGAAGGGCCTGCGGCTTCCCTGCTGCAGCTTGGTGGCCTCGGATCTGACACACATGTCTTCCCCTGCATCTCCCGAGTCTGCCCTGGCGGCAGAGCTCGTCCTGGGTAGCAGCTAGCTGCAAGGGACTCTACCGTGGGGAGGCCTCGCCGCCCGTCTGCGCTGCAGCCAGGGGTTCACAGCTCAGAACGGCGAGGCTCTGCAGAACACACCGCAGCCGTTCGCACCCAAGGTCCAACCCTGCGCCCATGCCTTTGTCGCCGAGCCCCTGGTCGCCTGCTGATTCAGAACCAGTGTCTCGGTGTGCCGAGTCGCTGGGCACCAGGCCACTGAGCTTTCTCCCATGGCTGTGGCCGGGGCTTTCTCCAGCCTCAGTCCCGGGGCTGGGCCAGGGACCGTGTGCTTCTGTGATCCCACACTCCCAACTCCTCCAATTCACCTCCACCTCCACGGAGCTGCTGTCCCTGCCCGGTCCTCTGAGGCTGGGTGCCAGGTTCTGCTACTTGCTCTTTCTGGTCCACTTTCCACATAGCCTTGGAGATGACTCCTAAAATTATCCACCTGACAGGGGCACCTCCTCCTGGGGAACGCTTCTGGCTGCCTCCACAGTTAGGACTCTAAGCCCCTGGCTGGGCCTTGGGCTCCTTCCAGGATGGTCTCCACCCTATCGTGACAGGGACCTGACCTGCAACTGGGGCCTCTGCAGGACCAGGTCCTGCTGGAGCCTGATTCCTGCTCCTGCTCCTCCTGGGATGCACCTTGCAGTGCTCCCTGTGACTGAGACTCAGCCCAGTGCTGCCCTCTGGCCTTTCTGTGTACCCGGTTGGGGCTGAGTGAGGCTTCTGGCACGACACCTTCTCGTGTTCCTTCGTCACTTCATGAGAGTCTGAATTTGCTGCCCACGGTCCCCTAATGTCTCACCTCTGCCTGGGGAGCCCTGGACTCACAGCTGGGATCTGGTGCCTGGTTCTGGGCTGGACAGCGCCTATGTGGGCGCCCAGGAAGTCTGCCCCTGAAGAGCTGATCACCCATCACAAAGCAGGCAGATCCCACCTCTGGCAGTGAGAGGGGGTGGGTGTCATCAAAGCTTTATGTGTGTGCATGCTGGTTGTGTGGCCCTTGAGGTGTGTCCTTGCTCAGAGAGGGGTGGTGGACAGGTGCTGATGCAGCCCCTGCCTGGGGAGGCGCCTGGTGGGCACAGTGAAGGAGAGACCTTAGCACATCCCTGATGCTCAGCGTCAAGCGAAGTGCACAACCGGAGACAGATAAAGGCAGGTACAGACCTGGAGGGCTGCTGTGGGGTCGCACAGAGAACCCATAAGAGTCTCCTGGGATTGTCCCGTGCAGGAGGGGTGTGGCCTTTAGGGGACTCAAAAAGCAGCCACCTTCTGGGAATGAGCCCCAGAGAAGAGGGGCTGCTGCTTCCTTCTCACCACCCCACGACACCTGGCAAGTCACAGAGTCGGGGCTCACCACAGGGTGACTCCTGGCACCATGAGGAGCCCAAGGCTTCCTGGCTGGGACAACGTCACTCCTGCCGGGCTCAGGTCCACAGAGGGTGTGAGTGGCCTGCTGCCCTGCATACGTCCAGAAGTGAATCCGTTAATCAGGGGTGGACTCACTGACCGGGTTCAGGCTCTCACGACCCAGTCGTTTCTGCTCTGAACCTTCTTACATTGCCTCACGTGTGAGCTTTTGGGGGACGCCTCCCATCCAAACTGTAACAAGGGCCGTGACATGCGGCAAGACTTTTCCTCAAACACCACAGCCAGGGCTCAGACTTACCTGGCCCTCTAAGCTCTCAGCTCCACTGCGTGCGAGCAGTCCACCCACGTGTCCACCCAGCAGCCCCCAGGCCTCCCCTAGGTGCTGTCTGTTTCAGAGCACCTTCAGGTGTGTGCTGTGAGCACACAGTGGTCCTGACCGCCCATGTGGTGCAAGGGGGCGGTGTCCGCTGCAGGAGGACAGGACAGGGCACCCTGCCGTGGTCAGTGTCGAGGGTCCCGGGAGTGCTGACTCCCTTGTCGTCCTGGTGGGATCTGCTGTCCACACTGCAGCATGTGCACTGTGCAAGCCCAGCAAGGAAGGTGCCCGAGGGAGGCGCAGGCCGTGCTGCAAGGGACCAAGGCCCCGTTGTGGCACCGTGTGGGTCCCCGCCTCGCCGTGGCCACTGCACTGCACGCTGCGAGGGCAGCTTGAGCTCCCACACGTGAGCAGGGGATGGAGGAGCCGGGCCACCACTCACACTGTGGAGCACAGGGCGGGACCTGCCAGCGGGGCCCAGGCCAGGCATGGGCGGGGAGACCCTTCCCTTGCCGTGGTCACCGGGCTGCGTCCAGCTCTGCAGGGCACGCGACCCTCCACATGAACACACAGGGCAGGGCAGCCGCCGTGAGCGGCTCCTGGCCCCACGGCAGCAGGCCAGTGGGTCTGCCTCGCTCAAAACCAGGAGTGCGGCCAGTCGAGGCGCAAGAAGGACACTCTCCAGCAGTGGCCAGAGGAGTCTAAGGTCCTGGCGTGGAACGAAAGGCCCTTCAGAAAAAAACGAACGGAAGTGGCCAGTCGGTCGCCAGCCACCAGGGCTTGTCTGGCCTGGGGTGGCCACAGGACTCCCGCCACTGTGAACTGCAGGGATGTGAGGGGACAGCAGTTGCCGCCTTGCTGCCCGGGAGAGTTGAAGGCTGGACGCTCGTTTCCATGGCCACGCGGGACCGATTGCCGCACAGGCCTTTTCCTGGCTTTGGGGCTGTTCAGCAGCCAACCAGGCAGCTCCCGCCCAGGGCCACCCGCCGGGCCACAGCTCCGCAGGTCCCTGCTTCAAAATCAGCTTCCAGTTGTGCACATGCCTCACAGTAACACGTAGCACCGGGAAGGGCCAGGCACGGGCCAGGGCCCACCAGCCACCAAGACGGCAATGCAGCTCAACGTCCTCAGCTGGACGAAATCAGTATAGCCCCAGTGGGAGGGAGAGAGAGACGGGGACATGGGGGAGAGAGACACAGAGAGAGAGAAAGAGAGAGAGAGAGAGACACAGCGAGACAGAGAGAGACAGAGACAGAGAGAGAGACAGAGAGGGGGAGACAGAGAGAAAGACGGGGGGAGAGAGAGACAAAGAGGGAGAAAGAGAGAGATGGAGGGGAGAGACAGAGACAGAGGGAGAGACAGAGAGGGAGAGAGAGAGATGGGGAGAGAAAGACAGATATAGAGAGAGAGATAGAGAGAGTGATGGGGGAGAGAGAGACAGAGAGGGAGAGAGAGAGATTGAGGGAAAAAAACAAAAGAGAGAAAGAGATTGAGAGAAAAAAAGAGATGAGGGAGAGACAGGGAGAGATTGAGAGAGAAAAACAGACACAGATTGAGAGAAAGAAAAACATTGAGAGAGACAGAGAGGGAGGGAGAGATGGAAAGAGAATGACAGAGACAGACAGAGACAAAAAGACAGACAGACGGAGAGGAGGGAGACAAAAGAAGTGGAGAGAGGGAGACGCATGCACAGAGCTGAGTGGCCAGAGCCCTGTCGACCAGGAACCCCAGGTCACCTCTTGGTTCTAGAAACAGAATTCACACTGTTCTATTGCAGAGCTGCTTGTGGGGCTCCGCCAAGCCCAGGAGAGCGTAGAATGAACCTGGGTGGAAGAGCTTCCCATGCCCAGCTGCCACCAACCTGTGCCAGCCTGGTGACATGCACCACTTGCGCCCAGGGACCTGCGAGTGCTTTGTTTACTGCCAAGGGAGCGCAGCTGGGTGGAAGCAGAAGAGACCTTCCTGGCCATGGCCACCATCCGTGCACTGGAGTTGTTTCTGTATTTTGGTTCTCCAACTCCGTGACCCTGGAAGACATTCTAAGACACAGTCATTAGCTCCCTGGGTCCCAAATGCTGGGAGCTGCTCTGCAGGAACAGCCACACTCCCGTGCAAGAAAGGAACACTGGAGCCTCGGTCATCCTAAAAAGGCCACCGTGGCGCCCGGGTCCTGGGGACGGCATGTCAAGGAGAAAACCCACTGCTTTCCAGTCCCGTGCACACGTGGAGCTGTGTGCCGACCGTGGGCAAGCTGTAACTGGGCAACCCGGCCCGCCTGGTCCAGGCCGCACAGACTGGGCGTGGAGGGCGGCTGGGCGGAGAGGGAGCCGGAGGTCTGCAGAAGCGGAGCCGGGCCGTGCCGTCACCCCGAGTCTCCAGTAAAGAAGTCGGGCTTGTCTCCTGCCAGTTACTTTCATTTCACGTTTTTGGTAATTCGTTTTTTAGCAATTTCATTTTTATGAGATTGGGAATTAGAAGTAAAAGGCTAACCCGGGCCACAGCCTGGTGAGTGCAGCCGTGGAGACGGCACCCACAAACACTTTGAGATTCAACAGCAGTGACGAGCTAAGACCCGACTCCACAGGGACCATTCTATGTCTTAGTTTTTAAACCGTTTGGGGGAAGTGTGTTAGCGTTCTGTGTCTGTGACAAGCACCTAAGAAAATCAACCTGAGGGAGGAAAGTTCATTCAGACTTCTGTTTCCGAGGTTCCAGCCCCTGGGCTGACTCTCTAGCTGTGGACAGGTGCTGAGGCAGAGCGTCACAGTGGGAGCAGAGCTGTCACCTCAGGGCAGCAGGAAGTCCACAGGGGAGGGCCAGGGCCCATGTCCTCAGTGACCGACCTCCCTCTCTATAGCTGCCACCTCCTAGAGGTTCTACCAGTTCCCAAGAGTGCCCTCCCTGGGGACCAAGCCTCCAACAGGTACCTCTGGGAACACCTAAGTTCCACATGGTAACAGGAAATATCTCTAGCCTTCAGGTTTTCTACCGTTGTCTGGATGACCTTCAGGGCGCCCTGGATGACTTTCGCAGAAAGCACTGCGTTCCCAGGCAAACTGCTGAAGCCCACTCCACCCGGTGCAGCTGATGCTTTAAAGAAGTACTCCAAGAGCCCTGCTCTGAGCACCGCCCTGCCAGGCCGTCTCCCCGTCCCTGGCGTCCACCACCTGTGGGCCTCGGCCCCTGGACCTGCTCTTGCCGGTCATTCTTCTGGCTTGTTCTCATGGCCTTGGGCTCCACTGCCGGCTTACCCATGACCTTCTGGCCCTGGATGCCCAGCCCATGCCTGGCTGTGTCACCAGCCTTGCCTCTGTTGGCTACTTCATGTGCTATCCACGGCCAGACCAAGAGGGAGCTTCCAGAATGGTGGACTCTCCTCCCTCTCTCCTTCTGGACCATCGTGGACAGCTCTCCCCCATCTGACCACCTTCTTGCCCTTCAGGTCCTGACTTGACCCCTGGGCCTCCTCTAGGCTGTGGCCTTTCCACCCAGGACTCCCCCCTCGCAGAGTCTGTCTGGAGCAGGGACAGTTGTGGGGTGTCTTGCTCACTTTCCCCTTCCCTTTGAGTGGCCACATCCTATTGAAGGAGAGGCGCACGGGAGTGCAGGGAAAGTACCTCGTGCACCACCCCAGACAGCCCAGAGGCCCTGGGTCCCTTTCCTCACAGAGGGACAGAGGCTGAGCTGGGATCACCAGGTGCTCCTGAGGACAGGCGGGCCCCACCTTGGTCTCCTGCATGGTCTGCTTCTCAGAGCTCTGCTCAGGCAGCAAGCAGGGCCCTTGCAGCCCTGTTTGTGGGAGGGGCTTGCCTGGGTGAAGGTTGGGCCCTAGGGCTCTGCACTCTAAGGTCTCCTGAAGTGGAGGATCCCTCGGCCCACCTGCTGAGGCTTGCTCTGCCTAGGGACGAGGACAGGGAGGAGGGCAGCCCTGGGAGCCCGGGAACTGAGCTGCAGCTACAGCTGCAGCAGGATCACACCCAGAGGGTGCACGTGCCCTGGAGGGTGGCCGTCCGGCTCCCTCTGACCACACTCTAGTGGTCAGGACAGTCTGAGGTGACTCGTCCTTCCCAAACTTCTTCCCACTCTCAGCTTTGAGCTGAAACAAAAATAAGGAAAGTGAAAGCGAGCGATCTTCTCCTTGTGGCTGTTTCCTCCCGTTTGTGTTGTCAAAAAGTTACCATTTCTTCCAATTCAGAGAGATGCTTTAGCATTGATTTACTACACACAGCTCAGCATCTGAAGGCCTTAAGTACTCACAAGCCTTTATTCATGCCGGCAGTGATATTTAAATATACTCACAGGTATTAAATTAAGAAGGTTTATTTTTCTGTTTGTTTGATCGGTCGCCTGTATCACCTTGAAGCATTGGGGGCACAGGGAGGCATCACCGGCCTCTTTGTGGGGCTGGAGAGGAGGCAGATGTGCCCTCGTGATGCAGGTGCCCTGGGCCGGCAGGCTGGTGGAGCGCTGGGGACGGGGAGGGGTCAGGAGGAGGACATGCTGCTTGAACAAAGACACTGGAGATTGCGGGATCACTTTTTTATGGACACTGAGAACAAAGTCTCAACAATAGCTGCAGAGCTGACTTTGCTTCACACCCGTTTTCTCCCTTAATGGAGCTCATTATGCAAAGAGAAGTCTCAAAATGCTTTTAGTTTTGTTTTGTTTGGTTACAGCAATATTTGGCAAGAAGCGGGCTAGCCATTGTTTTACTTTTAGCTGAACAATCAGGAATCCAGTTACGAGCCCACTTCTGAGGGTTTCAGGAGGCCAAGCGGCGGGGAGGGAGGCAAGCAGCCCCCGCCACCCGTGGAAGTTTCTGCGCATGCTCAGACTCTGCAGGGAGGTTTCCTGAAAGGTGGAGGTTAGTACCTACAAGTAGGTCCCGACTGAGGGTGAAGGCCAAGGGACGCGGAGCCCCAGGCTCCGAGGGCAGCAGCTGGCCTCAGGCAACAAGTGAAAACACGCCCTGCGGGAGGATGATGGCCTGGCCACTGGCCGTGCAGGTGTGGGGCGTGTGCAGGGCCAGGGTGCCCAAGCCAACCACCCAGGTCACCCACCCAGGTCACCCGCCCAAGTCAAGCGTCCGCACATGGTGCTGATTGCCAAACTCGTACTAATTTATATGATTATACACATAATGTGCTTTAACCAAATACACAAAGATTTTTATGGTGCCACTTAGGGTCTAGATTGAACTTAAACCACTACTTAGTCTATCTCTCTTAATAGGATACTAAAAGGAAATTTTATGACAACATTATCAGTAGCATTTTGCTGATAATTAGAATAACAATAATAATACCAAGATATTTTTTCAGTAATAATGGTGTTATTAATGAGATTTTTATGAAAGACAGACTTCTTTGGTATAATTATGAAAATTGATCTTTTGCATTTTACTTATTCACTGAAATCAGATAAGTGGCTTAACTACATGTATTATTTCTAATAAATATTCAAAAGAATGCATTTAAACAAGGTTCCTCATTCTATTCTTGCTCATATTCCTTGCATTTAAATAAAAGTGTAATTGCTCTGCTTTTTAAACTGCTAGTTTGGATTAGCTGTCTAACCTGTACAGTGTGGCTGTTTGCTGTTTGCATTTTTAATAGCTTTATTACCATTTGGTGAAGCCTTAATTTCTGACTGCCTTGAAGAGTCCTGCCTTTAAGTCAGCACTACAATTTAACCTGCAATAATCTGTCAGGATGAGATAAAGGCCCAGACCAGAGGAAGCACAGTGTTTTTGTGTAGCGCTCTGTCATTGTTAAAGGCAAGATCTGAGCGTGTCAAAATGTAACCTCCGAAAGTTTTCTAAACTTTGCAGCATAATTTTACAGTTCATGTTTTTAGTCAATGGCTCCCGAATGCATTATCTTGCTCACTAGGGAAAGCAATTAAAATATACATCGGCTGTCTGAGAATACGTACATTCACGGACATCAGCAAGGCGGTATGCTCACTGTATGTGTGAGCACACGGGCACTTGTAGGTGTAAGAGCAGAATATCTTCAGCAATCCAGCGGTAGGAATGGTCTTATCGTGTACAAACCCAGGATCACACTTCTGTGCATCATGTTTCATTCCTAATGTCCTGTCAAGCACTCGGAGGTGGGAGAGTTGTAGGAAACAGGGCCTCAAATCCATTGCTGGGTTCCAGCACCACGCCCTTCTCAGAGGTCTTAATCCATCCCTCTGCCCCTGTACGTCCCCAAGGCTGCATATTTTTGTGCGGATTCCTTAAAAAGAAGCAATCTTTTGGGCTGGGGCTGGGGCTCAGCGGTAGAGTGTTTGCCTGGCACATGTGAGGCACTGGGTTTGATCCTCAGCACCGCATAAAAATAAGTAAATAAAATAAAGGTATTGTGTCCATCTACAACTAAAAAATAAAAATAAAAAAGAAGGAATCTTTTTTAAAAATCACAAGGATATAGAAATTAGCACTAATTTCTTAGCATCATAAGATACCTAATCGGTGTTCAAGTTTCCCAGTTGTATTATCTAATGTCAAATGCCTGGCATACATACATGTCAGGAGCCCTTTTTTAGTTTACGTTTTAATTTGTTTGAGCTGAAAGAAAATAAGACTCCTGCAGTTGTGACTTGTTGGCCTGTCCCTCCCACCTTTTCAAATCATAGGTCTTGCTGCATTTCCTGTTTTCCTGATGACCTCTGGCCGAGAGAAATAGCCATTGGTCTACAGGGCTTCCATGCTGGGGGTCTCCCCAGCTGTGCTCCTGTGGCTCAGTCTCAGTTGATGTTCCATGTCCCAGGGACTATAATTATGAGCTCTGGGGCTGGTCAGATCTGGGTTTCTCAGAGGAGGCAAGGTGCTTCGGGATCTCCCCTGGCAGGGACCTCTGCTTGTCTCATTTTGAAGTGCTCGTGTCCTAGCTGCTCAGACTGGCCGCGTGGCCAGACTCGAATTCTATCCGCCCTTCTCTACTTACTAGCTGGACACCTCTGTGAAAAGAAAAATTTCCTTGTATTATACCTGGTTGCCTGGTCGTGCTGTTTATATTGGAAAGGCGGAATAAATATTTGATACCTTCTCTTTGTTTACTAGTTTTCAAAATAATGAATTATTCATTAGCATCCCCCTGTGGTAACAGTTATTATTTTTTTAGTTTCATTAAGAGCACCTGAGTTTAAACATACATTGGGTTTCAATCCACTACAGTTATTACATTTTGATGGTCACATCGTCCCCACCTGGCCATCAGAAACCTCCTCCTTCAGCCCACACCACGTGGGGCAACAGTGTCCCCAGCTCCTCTTGTCCACCGCCAACTTCACACTGCTGCTTCTCCAGGGACTGTGGCTACTTCCCCGAGACCCGATCTTGCAGCTTCACCTTGGCACCAGGTTTACAGGCGCCATACGCACGCGGACATCACAGTGTGGTTACCTCGCCGTTCTGGGCGTCCGGCAACCGCGTCTGCTGTGTGTGAATACTTGGGGACAGGTCTTTAAAACCCAGAAATCTTCTTTTATGATGAAGCTTCGTGCTCATCTCAGCAGACAGCGCTCGCCCGGTTTCCCGCAGGTGTTGTCACCACCAGGCCACAGGGTGGTATTTGCCAAATGCCACTTATAAAGCTTGTGCCCTGGTCTCAGATCCCCAAGCTTTTTGAGCCTGGGAGACCCGGGGAGTTCGCCCAGTCCTGCCCTCCCGGGAAGGACTCTTGCTCAGTCACTCGGCCGGGGCAGCCAAGGTCTTCATGCCAGCTGAGCAGGGTCTACCTGAAGGAAGCAGGGCAGCGTGCCAGCTGTCGAGAGAAGGCTCTGGTGCGCACCTGTCCACTCTTCCCTGGATGGTGACCAAGAGCTCGAGCAGGGAGTCCAGGTGGTGGAGAGGGGAGGGGGCAGGCTGAGGGCACCTCTGGACTCCAGCTGGCTGGGCCGGCCAGCCTCCTGGGCTCGCTCTGGCCTTGAGGTGCAAGGGCGGAGCCCCCAGTGCCCGCTGCTCTCAATGTGATTCGCTTTCTTTGCCTGTGTCCACTCGCTCCCAGCAGCAGCCCCAACCCACCTTTCCAGCCCCGCTTCTGCCCACGGCAGGGCCTGCTGCATCCCTAGCAGAAGGTACTGCTGAGCATGTCCCGCCAACCCTGCTGCCCACACAGCTCTGCCCACAACTCCCCGCAGCCCACCTTCCATGTCTGTGTCCCCCCGGGCTTTCCCAAGGCCTGCTCTCTAGCAAGACACTCCCCACAAATCAGACACGGGCTCCTCATGGAGACCATTTGCGTCTTAGCCAGGGGCTTGGTTGAGACTCCAGAGGGATGCTGTGCTCCCAGGGCTGTGGAGAAAGTGGATGTCCCGCTCAGGCAGAGGCCGTGGGGTCCTGCTCCTGCACGTTGGGGCCACATGCAGACCTGCCCCTGCCTCTTGCTCAATGCCAGCAGCAGCCTCAGCTGCCGGCACCATGGCCCCTCTGTGTCTCTAGACACGCTGTGAAGGGGGACTCATGCTCTGGCTGACCAGCTTCAGATTTGCCACCTGTGTGGCATTACTGGTCAGCAGCTGAGTGACTGTGATTTCATGGGGACGCATGTGTGACAGGTCCTATGCTTCTCTGAGGAGACACTGTTCTACTGGGGACCCACACAACAAAGGCCCTCAGGATTGTGGCTGCTCCTCATGGTAAAGCCAGGTGTGTTTAGAGAGGGGAAGAGGAGGGGTGGCTTCAGAGGTGTGTGGACGCCACTCCTGGCACACCTGCTCCTGGACCCAGGGGGGCACTAACTGGCAGCTCCGTCGTCTCAGAACAGGAGCCCCCACGGGCTTGAAGATACCCACGCCCCTGGGACAGAGGGAAGACAGGTGGCAAAGGGGGACCCCCTCCAGACCCCACACCCCTTGTCTCTGCCAGAGCTGAGCTTGGGGAGGCAGCCGGGGATGAAATGGGACTAGAGGTGGACGAAGAAAATCTGGACATGGAGACGAAGACAATGGAGTGGGAACAGCAGAGACGTGGCTCTCCTGTCCAGGGATGGCCTTACATCAGTGAGGAAAGGGAGCCATCTTTCCAGATCCAGCCCCCTTGGGCCCTGCTTGCCCCGGCCCGCCCTGTCCGCAGTCTGCGGCGGTTGTCTGTGGACAGCAGCTACCCCACTAGAGGGAACCCGGGTGGCCCTGCGCTAAGCCAGGAGGCCCCTCCAGCATCTGTGCAGGAGCAGGTTTCCGTGGCCATCTGCTGCGAATGCCAGGCACCCTGGCCTGTGGGCCTCTTTGCCTCCTGCCTCCTGTCTCCTTCGAAGTTCTGCACACCCCAGTGAGGGAGCCGCGGGGTGGGCCATGAGGTGAGGACTGTTCCTGCTCCATGGAGGACAAGGTGTGGCACAGCCGAGAAGGTGGCACAGGGCCAGCCCCTGGCGGAGGGACACTGGAAAGGAGGTCTCTGTGACCCCGGTCTCACCTCATTATGGCCTTGGGCTTCCGTCACCAGACACACGTGGGCTACAGCATTCGGCCTCCCACAGACCCACCGTGTGCACCCAGAGTCTACCTTCCTGCAGGGACTCAGGCTCCATTTCAGCAGGCACAGGAGATGGCTCTGTCCGGGACCTCATTCCAGAGCAGCTGGTGTCTGCCATGGGTGTGGATCAGTAAGTGGTCTCTGGAATGAGAGAGCACCATGCACATCCTCAAAGAAACCTCCGACAACAGGTCACAGGTCACACGGAGTCCAGCCTACAGAGCAAAGGCTTGCGAGAGCAGCATCTGCGGACCCTCCCCGTTCACTGTGCTGAAGGGCTGGGTTGCTGAGGGGAACACAGGCATCTTGAGATCTCTCAGAATTCCTCTTGGAGGCCCAGCTTACAGGTTGTGAGGGCCAGAGGTTTTCTGAGCCAGGGCATGGCCTGCAGCCAGGCCCGGCAGCTCCTACTGGCCACAGGCATTTGGGAAGTTGCTTCTCCTGGTGCCTCAGTCTAGAAGGTGGTGCTCGGGGCTACACCTCCCTCACAGGATGGAGCAAGGTGCCATCATGAACCTCAGGGGCAGCCCCCATAGTATGTGCTCAACTAATGTGCTTCCTTGCCATGGTGGGAAAGGGGCAGCTCGCACACTTCCACAGGCTGGGTATCCATGGAGCACAAAGTGAGGCAACTTTCCAGTGGACACACTGTCCTCCTCAGAGGGAAGGCCGTGTCTGTCTTTTCTTTCGGCCTGAGCTTCTTGAGCATCCTTCCTGGGTGTGGACCTCCTGTGACTGGGGCCAGTGGCTCAGGGTCATCCTGCCACAGACGTGGGAAGAAGCCCTGTGGCAATAGTGTGTTATCAGGTTCTGAATCACACGGTGAAAAGAATAAACATTAGCAAGTTTTCCATGTGACAAACAATGGCAGGCTAGTCAGGAGCCAGAGCCCAGGCAAGCCGCGGGCTGACAAGGGTCTCTTTGAGGCCCTCCGGCATAATTATTGTGGGTTCAGGGGAACCAGATCTGGACTGGGGTAAAACTCCACACAAAGAACTTGACAGGCGGCCAGATTTCTGTTTTCAGCCAGTTTGGGTTACTGTAATCTCATTATAATGCTTGAAAGACAACAAGTAATAGAATCTCAGGTAGCCGCTGCGGCTCTGCCGGCTGGGTCTTCCCTGGTGTGCGTTCCCTTGATTACCTGGCCTGGCTGGGCTCGGTTTTCAACTGCGGTTCCTGAAGAATGATCATCTGAGCAGCCGGGGGGTTCTTCCTGCTGTCAGCGGTTCTAATGGGTCAAGCATCAAATTAGCCCTTTGGCCCCTTTCCCCTGAGAATTCCACACTTATTACAAAGCAATTGACTTCTCCACCATTGTTAGTGTGGTAATAAAGAGCCCTTGCCGGGCTTCCCCGGTCGGCTCTCCCTCAGTGTCCAGGCTTCTCCAGATTGTTCCGGGTCCTCATAGGTGACCCCAAGCTGGGTTCCCATTTCTGTTCTGGGTGCTCTCGTAACCCCAGAACACGGTGGCACCCAACCCTGAGGACCTTCTCTGTTCTATTCAAAGACAACAGGTTACAGCTGCACAGGCCACATGAACCGGTAACTGCGCTTCACGGAGAAACAGGTGTTAGGAGTGCGTCACCTGGGCCGAGGCTTCCCAGGGTGAGAGTCTTGGGGTGACCTGCGAGGTCAGGGTCCCACTCTACTCCAGACCAGGGCTTCCTCACAGTGCAGGACGCGCAGCTGGGAGGGCGGGAGGAGGAGGCAGCCTCAACGCCCTGGGCGGTACACGGTTGGGTTTCTGCCCTTTGCATGTAGGGGAGGCCGTGGGCACCTGCCCTTCTGAGGGTCACAGACCCTGGAAAGGGGCTGCATGGCTGGCCATCCCTCTGCCTCGTCTGAAGCTGCCTCTGTGTTTGACCAGAACCAGGGGCTCCTCCCGCAGGAGCACACTGTGGTTGAGGGGAAGGGGCTGAGGCTCGGCCGAGGTCTCTCATGGTCCTCCTGTCTCTGGGGACATATGGCGTGTGGGCAGGGTTCAGGATGCGGCATGTGATCTTGACCTTGACAAGAGGGCTCCTACTCTCTCCCAAGCCTGCAAGAGGGTGGTGCAGCAGGCTGAGACCAACCTCCGGGCAGCCCGGGCTCTGCACTGCCTCCTCCTCTTCCGGAGACCTGCATCTCTCTGGGGCCTCAGCAGCCAGGGTGGAGTGCGGTATCCTCCAAGTACGAGCAGCCCTGACGGAAGCTCCATGCCCCTCATGTCCCCAGCCAGAGCCCCCCAGGCTACTGCAGGAGTCCAGAACACTGCCCACCTGGCCGAGCTCCTGGCCCTCAGGTCTTGCCCTGCCTGTCCCTGCACCTGTACCCAGGGCCCTGGTGCTCTCTGCTATGCCCACACTGGCCGTCCTGGGCAGCCTGGCTGAGGCCCACCATCTCGGATGCAGTGACGAGGACAGTGCCTTGGCCCTGGGAGCTGACATCTTCATCTCTCTGGATCTGCTTCAGAGGCCTGTGGCACACGGTGGGAGCCAGAAGTAATTTTGAGCAGCTTGGGACACAACATTCCTGTTTGCAGGCTACCACTGGTGCTACGGACTGTATCCCCCATCCAGTGGGGTGGCATTTGGAGACAGGGCCTTGGGGAGACAGGTGGACCAGGCGTCATACATGAGGGACGTCATGATGGAACCAGAGCCCTTACGAGAAGAGAACTGAGCGCGTGCTCATCCGTCTGTCTCTGCCGTGGAAGACACACGGCAGTGGCCGCCCACCAGCCAGGAAGGACTCTGGGAGGAGAAGGACCGAGCCGGTGCTCACCAGACGGCCAGGCTGAGAAACTGAGAAATAAATTCCTGTGGCTCCGGGTACTTGACTGTGGCGGCCAAGCAGACCAACGCAACTAGCAACAGAAGGCTGGGCCTGAGGGGTCAGATGGATGCTCCTGTCTAGAAGATTCTGCCAGGTGGAGGCTCCGACTTGGGAGGGCAGGTCAGCTTCCAGAGGGCAAGACGGGCCACCAGACGGCGTGTTTCTGCAACAGAGAATCAACACCCAGCGCGAGCAGAGCTGGGCTTGTGCCAAGACGGGGCGCATGAGAACAAGGCCCTGCAGCTGCATGGCTCCATCACTAGGGAGAAGGTCACGGACCAAGGCGGGGCATGCGTGAGAACAAGACCCCGCAGCTGCGTGGCTCCCTCACTAGGGAGAAGGTCACAGACCAAGGCGGGGCGTGCGCGAGAACAAGACCCCGCAGCTGCGTGGCTCCCTCACTCAGGGAAAGGGTTGCGGACCCAAACAACAGGAAACAGACTCATGACCACCGTCCGCACTTCAAGATGAAGAAACCAGCTCTGCAAAGCCAGGAAGGAGAAAGGACACTCTCTACATCACCACCCAGGGCAGGGGCGAGCTGGAAACAGAACTCCGGCCCCCCTGAGGCCTCCCACGTGGGAGAGTGGCGCGTAAGTCCTCCGGCTCCAGCAGTTTGCTCTAAGTGCGACTGGCCTGCCATTGCTAAGAACCACGTCCCAGTGATCTCTGCTTGGGCAACGTTCACGTCCACATTCCCTAAGAACAGAGAGCAGGTGGGTGGGGGGAGCCCCCAGAGTGAGCACAGAGCCATCGCAGCTGGTCTCAATGGCTCTTCAGAGAAGAGCCAGCCAGACACACAGCCACAGAAATGACTTTCCCGACACTTCACACTCAGGATCTTCTTTCCCACAGAGTGAGTAGAGCACCCTTAAAGCAAATTCACATGAATTCCACACCCAGACCAGAGAGGAGGTCCAGCTAGTGACCAGCAGAGACCTCGAACTCCTGGGTGCACGGGTTCCGTCTGAGAAACCTCACTTGGAAAGGCAGTCACTGCAGTGCAAGATACCACACCAGCCAGGCCCTGGTTCCACATGGACCTTTACAAGAAGAGGAGAGAGACACCCTGGGACATGTCATGGATAACATGGGCAAAGGTCAACCCCACAGACACAAGCCAAGGGACACGCAGCACCAAACCTGGAGGAGGTAGGAAGGACAGAGACCTCTGGCCTCCAGGAAATATTCCTGTTGTTCTAAGACCCAGAGTTGGTGGCGATTTGTTACAACAGCCCAAGGAGACGGATACTCTGGGTTTCTGTTTTTCGGGTTGTGAGATCTAAGGTGAACATCTAGGACACACTCAACGATGAGAGGCATGTACACCGGGCTGGTGAGCCAGAATCACACATGCGTCTTCAAGCTGAGAGTGAAGGACCGGGAAGTGTTCTTCCCCCTGGCTCTCAGGCTGCTGGCGGTGTGTGGCTGCGGGAGGCTGGGCAGCTCGGCCACGCTCTGGGCCCGGAGATCTGGAGGGTGGCAGGTGACAGAGCCTCCTGGGGGGGGGGGGTTGGGGGAGTCTGGCAGATGCATGTGAGCAGGGAGGAACAGTCCCAAACCCAATAACCAAGGGCACCTGATGCCCTGCACGGCTGGGTGCAGGGTCACACGGTTCTTCCTGCCACCCGCCCCACATTTCCCAAGTCACCGGGGTTTTGTTTCAGATATTTTATTGATTATTCTCTGATTCTGAAAGCCATACAAACTAATCAAAAATATTCAAACATTTCACAATTACATGATGCATAATTTGATAGTTACCTAGTGTCTTCTCCCAGAAATGACTGTAATTACAAGTTTGGTGAAACGCTCTGTATAAATACTAGCATATTTACAGTTGTATAGACAGAGATAAGATTGGGAGCAAGAGAAAATGGAATCCAGAGAATGGAGGAGTTTGGGAAAGTGGGGTATTGAGTTTCCTCAACTCACCCAAGTGCCGCAGCCTGCCCACAGTGTGTAGGTCCTTGGACAGAAGCCCGAGACTGGCACAGCCAAACACGCAATCCTGGGTTGAGCCTCTCTCTGGAGTTTGTCTCTCATGAGCTGGGTTGGAAGCGTGAGGGCCAGCATGACCTCCTGACTTTTCCTGTGGGCCTTCCTAGCTCTCTGCTCCCTGTCCTCAGTGCTCTGCCTGGGCTTCCTGGGCTCAAGGCGCATCAGCAGCTGCAAGTGTGAAGGCTCAGAAAGATCTTCTAAAGCCAACAGTGAAGAGGAGCCCCTTGCATCTGGAAATCACCCCATGGTATGCTTTCTGTCTCAGGGCGGGGCTTGAGGTTCCTCCTCGTAGCCAGCAGACATCAAGCTGTGGACCAGTAGCTCCACTTGTCTGAGTCCAGGGACACACTGATTGACCCCATCAGCCCTCAGGACTACCTACGTGCAGAGTCTGTGTGCTGGGGCACAGGTGGAGGCAGGCAGAGCCCGCCTTCTGGAATCCCACACACCAGTGAGGAAGAGCAAGGTGGCAGCTCAGCGTGGAGACTGACAGGACCACCTGGGGAAGCTAACCTATGGAGAGCGGTGCGGGAGTTGCCCCATGGAACTTGGGCAGGAACTGGGACCCAAGCTCAGGAGACTTGGCCAGGCAGGTGGGGTGCCATGGGCAAGGCAGGGAAGCCACTCCATCGAGGACCATCAGGGACAGGAGGAAAGAACCAGAGAAATCCAATATGGTAGGAGCAGAGGATGGAGGAGGTGTAGGTCATAGCTGGCATTTCATTTCTTTTTTTGGTGCCAGGAATTGAATCCAGGGGCACTTTACTACTGAGTCACAATCCCAGCCTTTTTTTTTTTTAAAGATGGAGTCTCACTGAGTTGCTTAGAGCCTTGCTAAGTTGCTGAGGCTGGCTTTGAACCTGTGATCCTCCTGCCTCAGCCTCCCAAACTGCTGGGATTACAGGCGTGTGCCAATGTGCCTGGCTCACAGCTGGCACTTCTGTAAGGGTTTAGGATCAGAAAAACATGGGCACAGTTTTTTGCCTGGTGACCTCAGCCCACTGGTCGTCTTCTCTGAAGCTGTGTTTCTATGGATAAATGGGGTCATAGCACCTACATCAGTCACGCAGGGCTTCCTGAGCCACACCTGAGTCTGGGGCAGGCTCACCTCCCGCTGTTGCCCCCTGCACTCCCACCAATTCTATGTCACCCACAGTTACCCAAGCACCTCGCGCTCTCCCCAGCTGTGTGCCACCCTGCTGAATGCCTGACGTCCCTTCACCCACTAAACTCCTGCTATCTTCCAAAGCAGCTCAGATAACCCCAGAGTTCTGATCGTGCCCCTCTGGGAGCAGCCCTCCCTCCTCTACCTGTGCTGGGGTGCACCTGTGCTTGCTGACACTTCCAGGTACCTGTCAGTGTCCACTGTCCCGCATGTGGAAGGAACCACACTTATGAAAACAGGGGGACATCCCTGAAAAGAAGGGCATTGGGGACCCACGGAATAAAAGATGAGTCTGTAGAAGGAGATTTGGACCAAATCAAGGCAGGTCTTGGCTGCCTTCTAGGCCAACGAATTTGAGCTACATTCTACAAACCACAGGGGGTCCTCGAGAGTTTCTACCAAATCTGGTGGTCCTCAGGCATGGCTGTGCACGTGAGTCACTTGGAGAGCTTTTTAAAATTCCGGATGACCTAGGTCGTAGGTCCCAGCTCAGACCCACTGAACCAGAACCTCCATGTGGAGTTTTCATCTGACGTGAAAGAAAGTTTCTCAGGGGCTCCTAATCTGTACCCAACTGAGAACCACTGACCCAACCATCAAAGCACAGACTAGGGGCCAAAGAGAAGGCAGGGATACTGCTGCCATCACTCTGCTGGGACAGCATCAATGTCTGTGCCCCACCGAGGTCCCTGAGAGGCTCCTCCAGGGCTGGGTGAGCCAGCAACCAAAAAGGGCATTGCCAAGGACAGAGGCCTGCTTGACTGAACTGAGTTACCAGGGCCATCTGCACCAGCTGCCGTGCCAGAGAGCTGCCCACTCCAGGGAACTGGCACGTGCCCAGCCCATACCTACTGGTCACAAGGCCCTCCAAGTGGGGACACCAGTCCCACCTGCCCAGGGCTGCTGCTGCACCTAGATAGCATGGTGAACATGGAAGGGCCTCCACAGCACCTCACAGAGGAAGTTCCCAGAAGCACAGCGAGTCTGGGTGGTTGGGAGAGAAGGGGATGGAGACAGCTGTGGACCTTACGATGCTTGGGAGACGGCAACCCCCACAGAGAAGAGGGGAAGAGGTTGAGACCAGCGGGGAGCGAGGTGGGAGCATGGGAAGGGACCACCAAGGAGCCGGAAGGCCAGATTCAGAGGAGAAGCAGGAGAGGCTGACTCCAAGGGCCAGCAGCGGGGTTTGGCAATGTTTGGGGGTAGAGAATCATCTGGGTGCCCTTTGGATCACGTTCACGCAGTCCAGTCTCTGCTGCCAAAGGGATCTCAGATAGCTTGTGGGGTCTGAGCCTTCATGTTCATGGAGGGACAGGTCGGGATGAGAAGTGCACGGGCCGCTGCTCAGCAGGGGGCGCAGTTCAACATCGTGCACCCTTCTGCACCATTAGTGTTTAGAGGAGCAGAAAGCAAGCAGAGACTGAGTCAGGAGCAACACAGGGTCGACTCCTGGAGACGCCGCCCCGGCTTGCGTGGTTCGGGCTACCCCCCAACCTGTCCCCAGACGTCCTAGCTGGAGAACGGCAGCTGCGCCTGTGCTGGACAGTAAGACCTGGCTGGCTGAGGGCTTGCAGGTCCCGCCACGCACAGAGCCCTGTCCTTGGGTCAACGTGGGCTCTCCCAGGGGCTCCAGTCCCCAGGATGCTCATTTGAGCACTGAGGAAGGCTCCCAGGCCTGGCTTTAGGATGCTCTTTCCTTTGGCAGAAATTCCCAGCAGGAAGAACAGCCTCAGGGCACCGAGCTCCGGGGAGCTGAAAGGAAATCCCCCAGAGCTCTCCGAGCCTGTGCTGTGCAGGTGTCAGGACGGCCGTGAGGAGGGGCCGGGGGTACTGCTGTGGGCAGTCCCAGGCCTCCACCAGAGCCGGGTCCACAGCTTGCAGCCTTTCTTGCATTAAATTCAAGTACAGAAAGGGAGAAAGTTGCTCTTCCCTGTTAGACACTAAGAAAGCGTATTGTGATCCTGTCAGGCGGGCTTTGGGCTGAGACCGTGGTTGGTTATGGCCACATTAAAAACAATTCTTGAGTAGTTTTGGATGAACTTTTTAAAATGCAATATAAAATCTCATTCCCAAGGGAAAAAAGAAAAACAAAAAACCAAAAAAAAAAAAACCAAACAAAAACTTGGACTATCAGTGCCTAAAGGGATGCTTGAGGTTGTAGGAAAGGCAAGGCCCATCCCAATCCAGGCTAGATAAAAACTCACTGGCTGGTGGAGACTGAGGAGGCCGTGCAGGGACAGGCTGCAGGCCGGGAGCTCAGGCCTCAAACACCACCAGAGCTGGTCTGCTCTGGTTCCTGCTGGGTTGGCTTCGTCCTTGCCTTCCTGTGGGGTGAGCTGGACCCAGGACGCGCCTCTCACACCCTCCATGCGGCAGCTCCCGTGGTGAGCAGGACGCTTCCTCCAAAGTCCCATCAGTCTGCTTGCGTCTGGTAGGCTCTGGAGGAATGAGTGGCCATAGTAGATATGTCATCGGAGCTGTGGTGGCTTGGTGCCACCTCTGGGCTGGCCACATCCCTTGTCCCTGGAGGAAGGGTTCAGTGCTGGGATCATCTCTGGGACCCGTGGGCTGGGAAAGGGTGATGAGAGCCGCATTCACCACCCAGGGTGTAGTTACCAGAGGAGGGCTGAGATGCTGCCGAACAGAGACAGCCCCTACACTTCCCGAGCAGATAAATTATGGGGTTACTATTACCATGGCAGAGCAGCCTTTACTTAACAGAAGGGTCCTATACAGAGGAGTCACTGGAAGTCTGCTAAAAGGCAGTTGTCTCCAAGTGCGGCTGATCACCTGTTTAGTGATCATTAACGCTTCACTAGAAAGGCTGAGCACAGAAAAACTCAAAGCTAAATTGTAAGACCCACCATCAATTGAGAATCAATCAAGGAAGAAGAAAAAACAAATCTTAAACAGTAGATCAGTCAACCAGAAAATGGGATTTCATTTACATAAAACTTCCCACAAACATGACTATGCATGAAGGAAGGTACCACCTATTGAGGAGAAAACCTGTATTTACTTATGAATCTGGTTAGGGATGGCCCTCGTTCTTGTGAGACCACCCTGGAGGCTTCAGAGACCCTTGGTGAGTGGTTACAGGGTTTCCTGCACAGCACCTACCAGTTCTCCAACTGGAGAGCATCACCATCCAACAGGCCCCTTTGGGATGGCTGCCAAGTTGTGGGGGACATATCCTAATATTAGGGAATTTCAGGGGGTCATTGAGAAGCCCAAGATGCCTCTCAAATTTTCTCTACAATCTAAATTGGGCACACAATGTAAAATTTGCATTTTATAAAGCTGTAATTTTATTTATCGGTCATTGAATATACACAAAGGCCCTCGTTAGCATTTGCAGATCACATGAGTCAACATTCATTGGCTGATGCTTTTCAATGCCATTATAAAAAATGGAAGGCATTATCATGTCATTTCTTACTGTGTTTACTGTGTTACTATTACTTGTGCTTAGTCACTATGTTGATTGGCACCTTCAGGTTAATGGTTCCTCTTAGAGAACCATGACTTTAGGACTACGTGCTGCCTGTTTTGCCCCACTGGGAGCCATTCCCCTAAACTCTTCATTGTGTGGTGTTAGTATCATCATTTTTCTCCCCATTATCATGTGCTGAGATCTGTTTGCCTATCCTTCATTTTTACCTTTCCTTACCACCTTGTTAGAAGGATATTTTGAAAAACAATGTGTGTGTGGACTTTAAAAAAAAACATTTTGACAATCTCTGAGTTTAATAGAGAAATTTACCTCATTTACATTTAGTGTGATAACGGATGTGCTGGATTTCATCCCTCAGTCTGACTGCATGACTATCATTTGTTATGCTTTTCTTTTTGCCCATGCCTCACTTTGGACAGTGTGATCTCGTTAGCATTTATTCCTGTTTTTCCTCTGTCACTTGGTAATTTCTGCTAGTCAGCATGCTTGCATTCCACACTCGCATAACTCAGACACACTTTTTTTAACTGTTGGATGAAAACCAGGAGCCAGATGCTGGGTTCCTTCCTCTTCCCTTCACATGAAGAAAGCAAGGTGAAAAGCTTGGAACCTCTGCTCCATCCCCTCCTCATCACTCCTCCCCCTGGCTGAGATGGTTCAGCATTTCTAGTCCCTTTTCTCTTAAAACATCATAGGTAACCTTTTGGTACAAATTCTCAATGTTACTATTTTTAATTTGGAATTAGCTCTCTAACAATGCTGTCCGATGTTTTTTCTTTTATTTATAATTTTCCTTTCTGAAGTTGGCAACAGACAGAATGTAGACACTCAAGTCTGTTCCATTCCTATCACTCTGACTTGAGATATGGGCACGATTTCATTATTAATAAAGATAAAATCACCTCTAACAAAAAAATAACACTCATTGCTTTGCAGTGGCCTGTGTCCTAACTGTGTCCTGACTGTTCTCTGGTGCCAACTGGATTCTACTCTGAGCATGTACAAAGCCTCTGCCCACACGCACGCAGCTGGGCATGGGGTGAAAATGAGCACCATGTGCCCGTGCATCCTGTGCACAGATAGTGGCACATGGCTGTGGAGACAGACTTCCTGTGGATGACGCTGGAGACCGTCCAGCTGGCTCTGGGGCAATGTCCTTCTGCTCTGGGCATCTCATGGTCTGCAGTTGCTTGGCCCTCATCTCACGTTCTGAACTTATCCACAAGCTTCTGTGTGGGCATCTTCATCTCTACTGCATGAGAGACTCCTGAGGCAAGAGCCTGCCCTGCAGCATGAGTACAAACCTGGCGCAAACCCAGACCTTCCAAAAGCACTCTGGCTTTGCTGATGAGAAGTGTCTGGCTTGGGCAGGGGCAGGACAAGCGGGAGGCGAGGTCTCCCTGAACAGCCCCCTTGTGCTGGATTTCTGGCCCCAGCTCCTGTTTCTAGGGAAGCCTCTCAAGGAATCAGCTCCCACTGTGGCACATGGCCTGGAGAGGGGCAGGAAGTGTGGACCTGGGAGGACTTTGAGGCCCAGTGCCCAGAGACACCTGAAGGGGTCCCAGGACATTGAACATAGAAGCTCACCCAGCGACATCCTGGGAAGCTGGGCAGAGCAGGCAGTGGAAGGTCGGTTGTCCTTCACGGGATCAGACCCACCCCAGGCCCTCAGCCCTGGACCTCCACTGTGGGTGTCCCGTCCTCTCCCTGAGGATGAGCAACCCACCTGACGGTCACTGAAGACTTCCCTCACACCCACTGCACGTCCACCTGTGTCCTCGGCCACTGTAGGTGAGGCCGGCATCCTCAGCTCACTGGAGCAAAGCGAAGCCCACGCCACCTCCAAACACTGTGCCTTCCTGAGGTGCCCAGGGAGGCCCCTCACCGTGAACGGCAGGTCTGAGGTGGTTACTACACTGAGGAAAGGTGTCGGTGAGAGGCCACTGTCTCCATAGGAACGTAAGAGAAAATGAAAGGGAGGCTCAGTCTTTAGGGGAACTTAAGTAAACTAGGTTGAGAGAGAACTCGAATTTTCTTCAGAATCACTTATTTCCTTTCATGGTTGTTTTTAGTTGTTTCTTCGGAGCTGACAATCATGTTTTCATGGACTTTGAGCACCTTGACACTGGTAACTGCTGGAGGGTGGTGGGCAGGGTAAGGGAGGCTGGGACGGGAGGGGTGGTGAAGCTTCTCCTGGAATTTCCCTCCCTCCACCTTCCAGATGCCTGGAGGGGAGCTGCAAGTGGTAGTCTCACTCCTGAGTGGTGCATTCATCCCTTTTCAGCATCTCTGAGCAGGCCCCGGAGCAGGAGTGCAGAGCTGAGCAAACCCATCCGGCCACAGGGAAATGGATGGGAAAACGCACACGGGCTGTGTCTGAAGGTGCCACTGTCCTCTGGCCCAGTCCAGCTCCTCTCCAGCCCCGGGGACTTGGATCAGATCCCCCTTCAAGTCCATGTGGGCACTGAGGCCTGTACCTGCCTCCTTGAGGGCCTTGCTCTGGCTGCCTGCAGGTCTGTGCTGGCTGGAGCTGGTGCCTTGCCCTCTTCCTCCAGGCCAGCTTTGCATCCCATCCTAGGGAAAGGTTCTCCAACAGAGTGTGCAAGTCTAGGACAAGTCTCTTGTCCCGGGAGGACAAGAATGCTAGTCTTGATCCCCCATCCTCTCAGGGCGAGAAGGTTGCAGCCTGCCCTCCATCACGGCTGCCTTTGGTGCAGGCTGCCCCCTCCCAGAGCTTCTCTCCAAGGCCTGCTCCTCCCATGCCCATCACCCAGAGGCCTGTGCTCTGTGCTCACGCGGTGTGCATGGCCGTCAGGACCCTCCAGGCCTGGTCTCAGCTATTCCCTGTGAGGCTGGGCTCCCCTGTTAAGATCCCTTCTCTCAGAATGCTGCTACCCCTTGCATGATGGTGGGCTCAGCTATGTGGACATTTGCTTAGCATTTTAATTTCTCATGGAGATGGAACCTAGGGCTTCACACATGCTGGGAATCACCACCAGCGTTTTCAAAGAACAAGGCGTCCAGCAAAGAGCACCTCCTGGCTGGCTGATCCGCAGGCATGCTGGGCGGCTCGCTGCTGGTTTCTGGGAAGACCACCTCTTCTTGGGTGCCAGAAAGCAGAGACCCCTGTGAACGTGGAGCTCAGTGCCGCCACTTCCAGGGAGAGGAAGCTGAGGGATGAGGCCGCAAGACCAGGACTCCCTGCGGTCTGTGCTGATGGCGGTGAGTTTTGCCGAGTGAGATTGCCCCTTGCCGCCTCCAGGCTGGCCCTGGCCTCACCTGCACCCACACCTCTCTTCCCTCCCTGGAGGAGGCGGCGTCCTGCCGTGGAAATGGTGAAAGGTCAACAGCTTTTCACCTTTCAGAGTGAGTTTCCATGGTAACAAAACCCAACGCACAATACACAGTTCAAAACAAGACAAGCCTGAGGTCCCGGCCCTGGTCAAGCCGAGCCTTGAAGACACTCCACGCCAACCCGTTCACACCAACGGCGCCAGGGCCAGGAACAAAGGCCGAACTGGAGGCCCAGAGGCCCTGCCGCCCGCACCTGCCCAGCCGCAGACACTGGAAGCTGAAATTTTAGTTTCACGTTCTTCAACCATATGGCAGGTGACCTTCAAGTAGGGTAAGAGGGAAGGAATAATGGACTGATGTCGGGTGAAAGGAAGAATTGTGTTCCCAGTACGCAGGCCTGGGATCGCCCTGTCCCCGATCCAGGTCTGGGTCTGTACTCCCCAGTTCCCCACGCTTTTGCTTGTGGTGTTTAATTACACAAAGCGCGCGGTTTATAGATTCCTGCTTCTCGTGGAGGAGGGAGAAAGTGATCTATTTACAGGAGAGAGATATTTTTTCAGGCACTTTTCGAGACACCCCAACCCCCCTCGGTTGCTGACTGTAAAATAAGAAAACTATTACCCAGCTGGGCAACAATGGGCTCCCACCGCGCCTTTCTGCACAGCCCGCAGCTGCAGGGAAAGTGGAAACCCGGCGGCAGGGACAGACATTCTTTCCCCACAGCCGTTTCTATGGGCAGGGAGGCCTCCCACTGCTCCGTGTATTTTCTATGCAAAACTGCAGAAGAAGTGACATTTTAAAAGTTTTGACCTTTGTTTTTTTTTGCATGAACCGAAGCATACATTTTTTAAACCTTCTGACAGGGTGTCTGTTAGAAACGGCAATAGCTATTACTGTAATAATAAAATGTTTCAAAATTCGAAAATTCTATATTGAATATAATGCACAGATAACCTTTGTGTGGAAACTGATAGTGAAGCGAGGCTTGGAGCCCCTTCCTTATTGTTCCAGGAAAACAGATTATGACAGACTTCAGGCATATTTGGGAAACAATATCCCTGGGCGTGATGTTTTCATTTGCTAATTTAAGACTTGCATGATTTTTTTTCCCCAAAAAGGAGTTAGAAGAGTTTCACATTTATACTACAGTGTTTCCACTAATAATAAGGTTATTAAGAAAACCATTCTTGGCATAACAAAAATATTATTTGAAAAAATCTGTTTATGTACCAATCTATTTAGGTGTTGTATTTATTTTTGAGAAAAGTTCAATTCTTATTTGAATCCAAAACTTCCACATTAAAAAAAAAAGTGTGTGGTCGGGGGTAGACCAAGAGAGAAAAGGCCAAAGAGAACTTTCTTTGAAAGAGATTCCCATTCCTAAGGGACGTGCTTGTGGCAGGGCTCAAACACAGGACCGGAAGAGCGAGTGGCAGCACTTGGAACAAGAGCAGCCGCAGAGGGCAGGGCGCCTGCACTGAGGTCTGAGGTTGCTCACCACTGCCCAGAATCTGCAGAGGGGATCACGCGGCCGTGGCTGTCCTGGGCTCTTTGAGGTCCCTGGTTTGTCTGGGAGATCACTAGCAGATTTTAATTTTCAAGACTAGGAGATTCCCAGGGGTCAGGAACATTTATCCCCAAGTATCTCAAGTGAGCGTCCGGCCCCTTCTCATCTGCTCTGAACTCACTTGATTAGCACCAATGTCCACTCCCGAAATCCAAGGCTCTTGCCCTGAACACAGGCCAACATGCCAGGAGCCAGGGCCAGGTTTTAATTCTTCACCTTGCTTTTAAGCTGAGTGACTCCCTTTGGGCTAGTCACTCAGCTTTAGATTCTCCCTCCCTGGAACATGGCGGCATTGCCAATCAGCTCTGCTGCTGGCCACTGGCCAGTGGGTAACTAGTGAGTCCAAGGAAGCGCTAAGTTAGCTTCTTCCAGGAAGCCCAAGATGGGATTGCTGGCTCTCAGCCAGAGTTAAAATGCTGCCGTTATCTGGAGTATGACAATTTAGGAAAGCCAGATTGTGTCTACACCACCTGAGCCTTTCACCAAGCCAAACCTGTTCAAGCAAACAACAATCAGTTGAGCTGAGGACACGGGCTCGTAGAACCCCCTTTCCATGGTAGTTTGAAGGAAGTGCTTTAGAAACCCACCAACATGTCTTAGCAGTTTTTGTTCCTGGGAAGTTCCAGTCACAGAGTTTTGGAGCTTGAGATGCCTGTCAGTTCACCTGGTCCAAGCCTCTTCCACCAGTGGAGAGGCTGAGGCTGGACACAGGGCCCGGTCCACCTGGAGGCCACCATGCCAGCTCCTCCCTCTGGGCCCCTCCCCTCCAGCAGTCCCCTAGCCAAGCTGATGGAGGCTGGGCTGGGCTGCTGTTCCTTTCCTGGCGGCTCCTTCCCTCTGAGTCCCCGTGTGTCTCAGTCACATCCTCGCACACCTGTCTCTCCTTCAAAAGCACTTGGCAGAATCACACCTGCTAGGAAAGCCCATCGGGGACAGAGAGGAGGGAGGCCTGGAGCAGAGCCCTGAAAACCGCCCTGGCCAGGCTTCCAAGGCCTGGCTGCAGAGCACACCTGGGTCCCCAGCTCCGTCTTGGGAGCACACCCTGAAAGCCCGTCCTCACTGTTCTGTTGTCACACACGACTGGAAACACGATTTCCTGCTGCTACCATAGGGCGGCAGAGGACGTAATGATGAGGACGAGCTCCGCCAGCCTCTCCATGTGCATGAAGTCCGCCTGGCATGCCGAGTTCCCGGGCTGCTGGGGCTCTGACCTGGCCAACCAGGAGGCACAGTGATGTGCCAGTCACCACAGTAGCCAAGGAGACGGGACTAGACTCCAGGAGATGGGGACACAGGCAAGGCCGCAGGCAGAACAGCGTCCTAAGACCAAGCCCAAAGCCAACACGCTCTGCCCAGAACACTGCACGGACGGCGACCTTGCGGGGCACACCGCCAGCTGGGCGAACGCCACTGTAGCTAGAACTCTGCGGGCTTGGACTTTGTGAGGTTCTCCAGGGGGAAGGCCTTTGCACTGCCCGGTACAGAGCACACACAATGGCGCTTGCCCGGGGGAGCCACCATGTTCAGACTCAGAGGCGTGTGACTTTAACTCACTAAAGAAAACGAGATGCTAAGCACTTTATTGAGGAATTACTTTGAAACTTACAGCTGACTTGTGAATAGCCATGAAATCCTGAGAGCAGCAAAGTCTGCCTTGGGATAACACGCTATCCTTGAAAGCAGGTGTCCTTTTGCTCCATCTTGTTTTTCAAGATTTGCTCTCTGCTGGCCCTACAGAGCCTGTGGTGGGTGGCCAGCTGGCAGGCCCGGTCAGCAGGGCATCATTGTCAGAGAAAGCAGGGGCCGTGCTGAGTTAGGGGAGGCCCTTCTGAAAGCCACGCGGGGTTCGGGGAGAAGACATTTGGAGGCTTCAGAAGCGCGTTCTGGCCACAGAGAGGGGTCCACTGCCCTGGCGCTCTCTGCACGTGCAGCCGGAGCTCAGCCTCAAAGCCCAAGCAAATCCAGTCAGACCAGACACCAGGGCTGTAGGGAAAGCCTCCTCCAGGTTTCCAGAAGTTATGAGAGGAAAACTGAAATTAGGCCCATGGACCGTGTGTTTGGACCAGAGCACAGACGTGTCAGTCCCGGCTTCTCCTTGCCCTCTTCCTGTCTCAAGCTCCATTTGCACCATCTGTACCATGGGGATAATAATAGCATTCACCCACAGATGGGTGACAGCTCAAGCAATGCCTGTACAGCCCAGTGCGGCACAAACAGTGACCGTTTCTTGCCAGGGAAAATGTGCACACGAGGGGAAAGTGGACTCTGAGGCTCCCAAAGAGAAGGAAGAGACGCCCTGCCCGAAAGTGGACACAAGCACACTCTTCCTGCAGAGTGGCCTGGAGAGGAAGGGGCCTGTCCGCTGCGGCCTGTCCCTGCCCCTGGCCACAGCACTCCGCCTGTGTGACACACTTGGGGACAACCATTTCTAAAGCTTTTCTAGGGAGAAGCAGCACAGCAGATTTCAGGGTGAAAGCACAGTATCGCAAGTCGAGGGTCTTTTATGCTCAAAATAAAACATGTTCACAATGATTCGTCTGTCGGTGGCTCCCTGTGACTCCTCCATGCTAGCTCAGTGTCACATTTACATGACACAATGGGCCAGGCACGCATATTAGTGGAAGATGATTACAATAATTAGTCACATATCCCCAAAATGGGGGAACTTTAATGCAAACTGTAGTCAACAATTTGGCTTGTGGACTGATCATTGTTCGAATATAATGCGAAAAGCTGCAAATGTATAAATTGCCCCTTAATTAGATTTCACGTGTCACTAGTTCATTTAGCTGAGAGAGGCCTTCTAGCTTTATGGACGCAAACTTGAATGTGGGCTATGAAATCTGTTGGAAGTGCCGGCGTCAGGGCAAAGTCGAGCTATTGGAACAAATCTCTGTCCTCTGTTTTTCTCTCAGCCTGGTCTGTTTCTCTCTCTTTGGGTCCTTCCCAAAATTTGGGCTATTTGTGGAGGCCGGCTGTTTTCACCTGTAGACAAGGAGGCCATTGATGGGGTGGGGAGCTTGTGCGGGGACCTCTGGACGGCAGCATCTGGTGCACTCCAGCCTCACCGGGTGCTGGCCTGCACATACCATGACCTCCACACGCTAGATCTTGCTCTGTCCACCCGGCCACCTGGAGGTGAACAGGTCCCCCACCTGGGGACGTGAAGCATAGGAGCACGGTCCTCCCTAGATGGCTCTAAGCCACTTGGGAGCCTGGCCTTATCCAGGAGCCTCCCCTATGTGAGGCTTCCTTTTCCTCCATGTCAGTTACCTTCCACTAACTGTGTCCAAAAATATGGAATGGAAAACTTCAGAAATAGAAACTCCTAAGTTCTCCATCGAGTCTCACGATGAGGTCCCACGCTGCTCTGCTGAGTTCCACCCAGCATGACCCATCTTTGAGCACCATGTCCATGCTGCCCAAGTGTCACAGCCACCTGGGTCAGGAGACTGACCAGCGAGGAGCTCCACTTGATCATGGTCCCAAGGCACAACTCGAGAGGTGGTGCTGGTGACCCAGAGGGGGCAGGAAGAAGCCACCAAGTGCTGCCTTTGGGTGACAAGCCCAGGAAGGCGCTTTGAGAGGGAAGCCAAACCCACATGACGTCCCCAGAGCCGTTGCTAAGACTGACCTATCGTAGCTGTCGTGCGTCTCTGACTTGCCTAACGTACAAGTGAAGCTCCGTGCCAGGCCCGCACGTGTGGGAAAGCAGAGTGCGCAGGGCTTGGTGCGTTCATGGTGTGGGGGCCTCCGGATGTGCCCCATGGAGGAGGGCACGCCATCGCAGGCCAGCACGCCCGCCCGTGCGTGGGGGATTTGCACTTGCCTTCGTTTCAGCAAGCGCTGGAACTGCACGGGAGAAGACATTTCCCTGCCCCTGGGGACGAGGACGTCCCCGGGACTGCAGAGGCGAATATCCCACTGCATCTCACCAACAACAAGTATGAGGTGAGCTCCCCTCCAGTTCGCCCAGACAGGACAGGGGTCTCTCAGGTGCCAGGTGGAGTGGGAATGGTGTGTGTAATTATTTGAAATCAGTCCTCCAGGAAGCCCTGTTGACAGGGTGTGTGCTGCACGCCTGTGAGCCTCGCCATCTCCCTGACTAACATATGTGGCCTTCTTTCCTTCCCCTTATTTCCCCTTATTTTACCACTAAACAGGTCCCACCATCACCTCTTTCGAAGTGGCTCAGCACTTTCGTACGTGAGTTTGGCCTCTGTCGTGGAAACGGCGATGGTCAGGGTGTGCCTGCTCATCTCCGCCCTCCCCACCTGTCAGTCAGCCCTCCAGCACTGAGACACGACACCCGTGGACACAACGTGAAGGAGGAGAGGGTTCCCGTGGCCCCCGCTCTCAGAGGGTCCAGCCCGTGGTTGCTTGGTCCCCTTGTCTCTGGGCCCGTGTGGGGCAGGGCACCAGCACACGGTGGGCAGAGCTGCCCTCGTCCCCAGGGGCAGGGAAATGTCTTCTCCCGTGCAGTTCCAGCGCTTGCTGAAACGAAGGCAAGTGCAAATGCCCCACGCACGGGCGGACGGGCGGACGTGCTGGCCTGCGGTGGCGTGCCCTTCTCCATGGGGCACATCCGGAGGCCCCCACACCATGAACGGCACCAAGCCCTGCTCACTCCACATACTCCCTCGTGGTGGCCAGGAAGCAGGGAGCTCACCGTTCCAACAAAGCGCCTCCCCAGTCCAGTGAGCACGGACCATCGACCGATCAGGCTGCTCATGGGCTCAGCGTCCTCATGACCCAGTCACAGCTGCACTGGCCAAGCTTTCAGCACTTCAGCCTTTGGGGGCACCCCAGGTCCAAACGGCAGCACCTCGCTACCCCCACGAGGGCACTTCACTACGACCTAACCCAGGGACTCTGGCCACGGCATTCACAGAGGCTGACGGGTTCCAGGGCTTGTCGGGTCGCGCGTGCGCCAGGTCTGCCACTGCTTCCTACCTGTGCTCCCTGCCGGGGGGGTCCTTCCAGTCTGCCCCCCTCTCAGGGCCACTTTTGCTGGAAAAGTTTTGCCAGAAGATAGTTTCGTTCCACAGCTGCATGTGTGTGAGACCTTTGTTGCAAGTGTGAAGCTGATTTGGGTGACATTTACAGGAGTCACTTGTTCAGTGAGTGACAGGTCCATTTTGCCTCCTGAAGCCACAGAGTCTTAGCTCGCCCCTGCTTCCCACGCTGGGAGGTCTTCCTGCAGGATGTGGGCATCGGAGGCGGCTCCTCAGACCTCACCAGCTGCCTGTGCTGAGGGCATCTGCGAGAGCAGTGGACCCACTGGCCAGAGGATTCCTGGTGGCCGCCACCTGCCAGAACAGTCCTGTGGGTCAGGCCCCTTTGCTCCTGCTCTCCTCGCTGGATTCTCAGGTAACCCAGCCATTAGAGGAAGGTCCCGAGGAGCCGGGAGGGGAGGGCCCAGTGGTCACAATGAGAGAGGCTGAGGAGACAGAGCCATCGGAAGGGAACAGAGCCCTGACCAGCGGCTGCGGTCACAGACAACACTGGGGCTCGCCTGGCTAGTCTGTTCTCTCACGGTCCAGGGGTCAGAATACGAGATTCAGAGGTGGGCAGGCCATTCCTGGTGGGGCTGGGGTTGGGGGTCTGTCCAGCTGTTCCTGGTTTCTGTGGGGACTCCTGACTGTTCTGGCTTGAGGGCACGTGGTCACATCCCTGCCTTTCTTCGTGTGGGATCCTCTGTGTCTGCACCTGTGCCCACATTTCCCTTTTCATAAGGACACAAGTCATTGTGGATTAGGCCACCCACTCCAGATGACCTCGTTTTAGCCTCCCTGGTGACATCTGCAATAACTCTATTTCCATAAGTGGTCACTCAGTCTGAGATGTTGGATGTTGGGCCTTGAACCCACCTTTCTGAGGGGACACAGCCTAACTCATAACCTTTTAGGGAATGATGCTTTGAATCATCTAGAAGCAAGTCAGCGCTCCCAGTGTCCTCCTGCCGGGCTTCGGCGTGAGGCACAGTGAAGCCCTGTCCCCAGTGTCGGCCTGCGGCTTCCCTGCTTGGGTCCCTCCTGAGGCCCTGTGAACAGACTCTCGCTTCCCCTGCCGGCCTGAACCGCCCGGCGTTCTGGACTTTGCTGGATGTCTTGGGCTGAAGTCGAGTTTGGATCCATTCCCGGCTGTCCGACAATGGAGGGACCACACAGCAAGACTGCCCTCCACGTCACCCAAGTGCCAGAGGAGCTGCCCAGCCCGCAGTGTCGCTGAAGGGCGGAGTGGACGGGCAGACAGCTTGGCCGAAACTGCTCGGCATCTGTCGTTGGACCAGCAGGCTTCGCGACAGCCGCTGCCTGGTAAGGTGTTTCCACCTTCAGGGGTTGGCTCAAGGTCACTGGTGGCTGAGGTGCTGTGGCCAACAGTGCGTCCTTGTGCAGAGGGACCCTGCCGAGGGGAGCTGGTGGGAAGGGCAAGCCGCCAAGACCTCCACTGCCTACAACTCAGAGGGGCAGATCCAGCACCGGGGCTGCCCAGTGGAGCCCTCTGTTCTGGGGACCTCCCTCCGCACAGGAGGGTTGAGCAGAGGGCGGCAGCTGCAGAGCTCCGGGCACATCACCCCCAGAAATCACAGGAAACAGGACGCAAAGCAAGCCACTGACCAGGAAACACAGCAAAGGAGCTGCGGGAAAATCGTCAAAACAGAAAAACAAGCAGCATAATTACACAAGATGCATCACCAGCTCGGAGGAAAGGGCTGGAAATCGATGGTGGCGGCTGGATTGCCTCCTCCTAGACCGGCAGCCGAGCCCCGTCTTGGTCTTCCAGGAGGTGCCGCTAATGCTGCAGGACTGTGCGAGAGCACTGCCACCTCCTTGGGAGCCAGGGCGCCCGAGCCCCACGCTGCAGACCGCAGACAAAGCAGGAGGGGTCCCTGTGACTCCCGTGGCCCAGAGGAGGGGGATCTCCAAACGTGGCCGCAGAAGCAGAGGCAGAGCCATTTGCTAGAGAACCATGTTCTGTTCCCCAGCAGCCCATGACCCCAGAGTCTGGGCACAGTCAGGGCACTAAGGGTACAGGGGACCCTGCAAAGGCGTGAGTCACCCTCCACAAGGAGTGCCCAAGCTACTGGGGCCGGCAAACAAGGCCCCTGTTAAGGTGCCTGGGAAAACAGCACCAGCAAAGGTGAAGCAAGGAGGGCGGGTGAAAGGAAGACTCAGCAGAGCCGTCCCCATCCCCGCCGTCCCACCGTCCAGGTGCTGCTGCCTCTTGGTTACGGTGCCCTGTAAGCACACCCTGATCCGGGCGCGGGCGTCAGACCCGTCCTGGCCCAACAGCTGAAAGCCTGTTTGTGTCTCAGGAAAAGAGAAACATGTGGCAGAAACATTCACCAGATCTGCAGGGCAGAGGAGGACACAGGGAGGAAGTCCCCGAGAAGACAGACACAGACTGGAGGGATGCGGCCACAGCCCAGGAGCACCCAGCGTCAAGCAGCCTGGGGAGGCCCCTCCTAGAGCTTCCACAGGGAGCGTGGTCCTGCCGACACGTTGGTTTTGAGACGATGCATGTCCACGTGCAGCCCCCATTTGTGGCACTCTGCTGGGGGCCCTAGGAGCCTACCAGTGTGCACGAGGGTCACATGGAAAGCCGGCTGTGGGAGTTCACCTCTGCAGTGAATTCCATTCCTCCAGATGCCTCCTCACCCACAGGGAGGGCACAGGTTGACCCAGGAAGAGTGTTCTGCTGAGCCAGCCCACGTGTCCAGGGACGTGGTCACCATGTCGGCAGCTATAGATCCCCACTTCTAGGTTGGTGGACGGGGCCCCAGTGCTGGGAGCTGCCTCCCTCATGCCTCAGCATTGAACAGTGCTGGAGGGTCGGTTCTGACCCATGCCCGCAGCCTACCTCATGGGACCCTCCCCAGGCAGCACACTGAGTTCTGACCAGGTACATTCTACATGAGCTTTGCCCGGTCCTCAGGGTGAGGCGCAGTGTGAATAGAGTGGAAGACGTCTGCCTGCGGCCGGCTGCCAGTGCAATGCTGAGTCGGGTGAGTCCTGCCACGCGCCTGGGTGTTGAGTGCATTCCGTTTACGCACAGGAGCACGCACGCCTGGCCATGCAGGGGGCAGTCCCTCCACAGGTTTCTCCTCACCTTCAGTCACAAGCGCTGGTGCCCCTGCATCCTGGGGTGCACGGCGCTCGAGAAAGCACAGAGCCGCATCCAGGCTGCTAGCTTGCCAAGTTCTCTGCAGAGGGAAAGCTCCATATTCAGATTTTCCAGAATGAATAGGAATTAACATTAGCAATGAATTGAATGCAAGAGCCAATCCACTCTGTAAGTAAATCCTTCTAGAAGTCCTTTTAATTTTTATTGGATTATAAATAACTTCCTGGGCCAACAGCCAAGGGGAAGCTGCTCTGAGAGCCAAAGCTGACAATCCACAGGATGAGCTAGCGTGGCAGGAACTTCCTGCCTTCACACCTCAGACTTCCTTCTGATGACTGTGATTTCTTCACAAAAGCTCAAGAATTAAAAATGCGGACTTTGGATAATATGGAAGGTCAAGAGGGAAAGGAGGTGCATCCCGTAGCAGAGTTGGCACTGCTCTTGGGCTCCCCACACATTTCCTACCTGTGAATGGCTTCCTTCACCCCAAGATGGAGTTCCCTGGAGAAAGCAGCTGGTGGCATCCAGAGGCCCAGGCGGACATGTGGGCTAGGGGGGGTGGCATGCAAGGCCTGGGCACAGTCAAGGAGGGACACGCCAGGAGTGTGCAGCCGTCACTCAGGGCTGCAGGCAGTGGGCAAGGGTCTGTGCCCCAGGAAGCTGTCTCGCTGGCCCTGCGAGTGAGGCCCCTGGGCTCTTGCCAAAGTCTCCCCTGCTCCCCTTTGGTGGTGGTGGGAAGAGCACACCAGCCCTTCGAGCTTGTCTGTCCTGTCCCTTTGCCGAAGGCCAAGTGCCAGGGTCACTGTAAGCAGAGCAGCAAGTGCTCAGCGTCATCAGAGATGACTCAACGCACTCTGTGCACACGGTCGCACTCCACGCTCTGGACAGTCCTGCCCAGCAGGACTCCTAACTCTCAGCTTACAGGTGAGGAAATCGAGACACACAGAAGCTAAGACACTCATGGAAGGTCCCACAGCAAGCGCAGCTGGGACCCCGCCAGGAAGAGTCACTGTTTACCACTGAAGAGGAAATCTACTTTATTTTCTTGGTTCAGTAAACACCGCACCATCTGCCAGACCCGCACCAGAGAGACCGGGCCGAGGGCAGAGGCGAGCCTCTGGAGGCACATGGACTCCACCCCAGCCATCCCTGACCACAGCAGGGCATGTGATGCCCGAGGGGGACAGCGTCTGCCTTCATGGTGGGAAGGGCTAGTGCCCAGCTCCTCCCGCAGGGCAGGGGAGTGGACAGGGTGGGGTGATGCAGTCCCCCAGGACTCTGGCTCTGAGGCCCCAGCCTTGGGAGCTCTACATTGACTCCTGGTTGTTATCTAGTGCACTGGGGTCTGCTCCCCACCTGGGCTGAGCATCGCTAGGCAAGCGCCCCCTGAGGTGCTCCACGCCCCTCCGCTCAGCCCTCCTGTCACGCAGCTCAGTGGCTGAGGCCACACTCTGCAGGAAGGCGTCATGCTATGCTAGTTCCTGAGTGGCCTCGCTGGCCTGGGGCTCCCTGATCTGGTCAAGGGGGTAGGCGCCCACACTCCACCAGGAAGGGAGCCACAGGGTGTGACCGCCACGGCTTCCTCTTCTGTACTCAAGTGGTGCCTTGAGAGTCATTCGCCTGACTGCGGCACCCTGACGCTCCATTCGCACCCCACACAGCACCTGCATCGGCTCCCCTGGTGCTGGGCCTGAGCTGATCATGTCACAGACACCAAGATCATGAACACCCCTGGGTTCCCATTCTGATGCACACAAACATAACTGCTTCCCAGCAGTTAAAGTCCTCAGAGGCTAAGAGGTCAAGTTGTGAGGTGCAACCGGCACTGTATGAAAAATGTGTAGTGCACGGTGGAAGAGAATAGCATGGAAAACACCAGAACGAGGGAAAGCACCTGCTCTGGCTTTGCAAACCTGGCCATGGAAGTATGACATGAATATATTTTCTCAGTGAGATAGAGGAAGACAAATTAGCTAAATGCTAGGCAGTGCGTCTTTACCTGAGAAAATGAATGAGTAGCTGCATGAGCTTCCTGTGGCTGCTGTAACAAACACCACAAGCCTGGCAGCTCACAGCAGAAGTCTGAATCAGGATGTGGGTGAGACCATGTGATAGAGACCCGTCCTGCCTCCTCCTGCTTCTGGTGGGTCTCCGTGCTCCTAGGCTCCCAGCTCAGCCTCTTCTCCCCGGGATCTTATTGCCTATGTCTTGGTGTGTCCTCTTCTATGGACAGGAGCCCCCGGACTAGGGGTGGCTCCAGGATGATTTCATCTAAATATCTTTAACTTAATTTGTTTTCAAGCATCTTTCCAAAAAAGGTCACATTCACAGGGTCCAGGGCCAGACTGACGGAAGCTATCCAACCCAGTAGAGTGCATAGGCACAGTGGCTTTGAGAGGGACTTCCACAACTAGTCCTTGAGATGGTTTCTGAGAATCCCAGTTTCCACATCTATCTTCATGCCGCCTCCTGTCAGGCTCACTTCTGACGATCAGGTGAAGTGATTTATCCTCTCACTAAAATTTTAATTTGCATTTTTCTGATTATTAAATAAGATTATCTCCCGCCCAATGTCTTGTTTCCATTCATGTTTTCTGTGAAATTTTCACTCATCTTCTGCCTGCTTCCACCAAGTTGTTTCTTTTTGATTCACAGGATTTATTCATGTATTTCACACAGAACGCTTTTGTGTTTCAGATTTGTCCTAGATTTCTTTCCCTAGTTTAGGGGAGTTTTGCAATTGCCAAATGACTTTTTGATACTACTTTGAATTAGCACAGTGAAGTTGACTTCGCTGACTTTGTGGTTTACAGCTCTTGAACACAAGCAGGTGTTCTGATGCACATGGTCGTAACCCGCCCCCCATCCGACCCAGAATCTCCCACCCCACACTGCACGCCCCTCTCCACGGGACACCCAGCCACAGAGACTTTGTCTTTGTGACGAGCAGCAGGTGAACCACCCTGTGGGAGGTGACCTTGGGGAACCACCCTCTGTGGCTCAGCATGACTCCTGGGTTCATCCTCACGGTGAACTCACTCACACTGTGACTGTGTGACGGGTCACAGTTGTTCATTTATGCCCCTGGTGTGGAAGGGCCAGAGCTCGTCCAGGTGGCGTGACTGAGTCACTGTGAGCACTCCCACACAGGGTTCCCGTGGGTGCCTCATCTCCCCAGGGCCTGCAGCTACAGTGCAGGGGCACCTGGAGCCAGACAGTACGAGGGTCTGTTCTGTGCACTGTAGGATTCCGGCAGCACCCCTGCCAGTGGCAATCACCAAAACTGTCTCCATACTTGGTAAGCTGTGTCTCAAACTACCACACAGAGCTCCGAATCCACAGCACCTTTCGTTTCCCTGGGAAGTGAGTGTGACCTCCCACCCAGCACAGCCAAGATGTCCCCTTGGAGGCCCCTTGATGGGGCGAGGGGCCTCTCCTGGTGGTTTTAATGCATTTCCCTGGGGACGAGGGGCATCTTTTCCTGTGCTAAGGTGCAGTCCATGTGTTCTCTGTGGTGCCGGGTCTGTTCGTTTGTTTTGGGTGATTTTGTGCTCCAAGTTTTAAGAGGTCGCTGTACACTCTGCCTGCCAGTTTTGGCTGTCTATGTGACTTGCAAATCTTTTCTCAATCTTGGGTTGGTTTTAATCTCGCTGAGGAGATGTTCTTACTTTCCACTAAGTGCTGTTTAACGGTACTGCAATATGCTTTTGGAGTCACGTGAGTCAGCTTACTGCCTGGTCCCCGGTCACAAAGAATTCCCCTGTCCTTTCTTCTAAAACTTGTATAGCTTTATACTTTACATTTAGTTCTCTAAGATCTATTTTAGTTAATCTTTACGTGAGATTTGAGGATTAGGTCAAGGATCTTTTGGTATATTTATTTACTGTTTGCATGTAGGAGCCCAATTTTCCTAGCACAGTTTGTTGAAAGGCTCTTTTCTCCATTGTTCTGTCTTTGCAACTTTATACAAAACCAAGTGGTCACACACTTGGAGACACCAGCACCTCTTTGGTGATACCTCATTGTCTTTATTACTATATCTCTATAGCATGCCTACAACTGACTGGCATGATTCCTTCAAATTTACTTTTTCCCCATTTATTTTCTTTGGCTTTTTACATAATTTAAAAAAAAATTTTTTTCCGTAGTTGTAGATGAACAGCATGACTTTATTTGTTTCATCATTATGTAGTGCTAAGATTTGAACCCAGTGCCTCACACATGCTAGGCAAGCGCTCCACCACTGAGCCACCACCCCAGCCCCTTTCTTCATAAATTTAAAATTAGTTTCTCTGTTTCTATGAAAAATTCATCTTGGATTTTTACTGAAATCACATTAAATCTGTAGATTGATTTTGGAAGAATTCATAGCTTTATTATGTTGACACTTCCAATTCATGAACATGGTATGTCTCTCCATTTATTTAGGTCTTCAATTTTTCTTGACAGCATTTTGTAGTTTTAGCCTACAGATCCTATACATATTTTGTTTTGTTAATTTGTTCTTAAGTATTTCCTTTTGGGAAGACCAATTTAAATTACATTTTTCTACATGTTTAACATTAGTGTATAGAAATATGACCGATGTTTTAAATTTTTCTGTTTTTGTTTTGAATAATTTTAAACTTACAAAACATTTGCAAAGATAGCAGTTTCTATATATCTTTCACCAAACTTCCCTAATGATAAGATCATTTTAGTCACTTTTCACTCCTGTGACCAAAAGACTGACATGAACAATTTTAGAGGAGGAAAATTGTATTCAGGGGCTCACGGTTTCAGAGGTCTCAGTCTATAGCCAGATCCACTTTCTCAGGGCTCAAGGTGGGGCAAAGGGGAGCAGCTTATACAATGAGCCGAAAGCAGAGAGAGAGACTCTACTTGCCAGATACAAATTTGTACCCCAACCCACCAGCCCACCTCCTCCAGCCACACCCTACCTGACTTCAGTCACCACACAATCCCATCAGGGGATTAATTTGCTGATTGGGTTAGTGCTGTCATTGCATTATCTCACACATGCGCTTTTGGGGGACAACCAATATCTAAACCATTACATGACTATATCGTATTTACCAAAAGTAAGGAATTAACATGGACACAATATTGTTAACTAAACTATAGGATTTATTCAGATTTCACCAGTTTTCCCATTAATACATCCTTTTTATGGTTTCATAAAATAAGTTAGGAATGGTGTTCCCTCCACGTAAACTCAGAGCCACTTGGTGAATGAATGCTTCCCTGTAACAACCACCACAACCAAGAGCCATAATGGATCCCTGTAAGGAGCATATGCCATGGGCATGCCTGGACATGCAGGGGACTCACTGGGTTGCTGGCCATAAGGAACAGCAGCCACCGACTTGCTTAGTCACGCCTGCTTGCAATGATGGGGGCCGAAAAAGGAGGCCAGCCCATGCAGTTGAGGGCTGCAAAGGGGCCCGGCCCATGCAATCGACAAAGGAGCAACGAGGGGCACCTAACAGCAGGCCCACTGGTCACGATCAATAGGGGGGCTCAACCCATGCACATTCACAAAAGGAGGGCCCAGTGGCAATTATACTATCTCACTGGACATAACCAATGGACATTGACTTTTACTGGGTGTAACCAATCACTAGCCCACACGACCAACTTGGTCCACACCAACTTGGAACTGCTTTTAAACTGCTGGCCCTGCTACAGTTTTGGGCTTGCTCCAAGGACATCAGTGAGACCCGCCACCTTGCTGTTTGTCCCTGGGTCAGCTCCACCATTCCCTGACATCCAGCCATCGGCTAAAGAGAACCACCAGACAAGGACAACATCTGCTCTTTGGCTAAGAGAAGTCACCTGGCATCGGAGGTACTTTGAGGCTCGTGGTTGCCCTAGGATTATGTGAATTAATTGTAATGTTTAGTTGCCCTAGGATTGTGTGAATTGCAAGCAGTGCTTAACTGCCCTAGAATAGTGTAACTTATCTATAGTGCTTGATCAGTGTGCATCAAATGCTAGTTGGGGTGCTCCAGCACGCCCAATACTTTTTGCATTAATTAATTATATTGGATGATTGTCGTGATTGAACATACACTTGCTTTTAAAGACAATCTGCCTCTGAGTAATTATTAATTATGCATGCTGCTCGTGACAATCCCCAATATCCCCTGTGCCCCTTTGTGGTCACCATCCTCACTCTGGGCCCCTGGCAACTACTCATCCATCTCCTGGTCCTGGTTTGCTTTCTCAAGGGCGACAGAGTGGGGTCATACAGCAGCAGCCTTCTGAACAGGCGCGTTTCCCTTGGTATAATGTGCTAGAGTTCCTCCAGGGTGCTTCACACATCAGCAGTTAGTTCTCCTCTGCCAGGCAGCAACACTCCACTGTGCACTTTTAGTAAGTAATGTCTAACTGGCTCATTTTATTTCTAAATTGCTTTCGACTGGGGATCCTGGTCCCTCTATTGAATCACTTCTAGTTTGGGTTTGCAAGCTACATTGCACTATTAGTCTCTGTCCTCTTGATGAATGACCAAGGTTCCCTTCAGCTGATGTTTTTCTTTAGGAGTCTGGGCATTATGTAGTCAATTCCTGTGCTTGCTCTAAACACTTTGGACACAGTATTCACCTTAGCAAAGTTGGAGATTACTCAATAGCTTTGAACTCCTCCTGAACAACAAGCGGTGTGGCCACAGCAGCCCAGGCGCCCTCCTGGCTCATTCCCCACCTCTCAACCGAAAGCCTCGCTGCAGGATCTCACAGACAGCTGCAGCAGGGCCCTGTGTCCTGAGGGCCAGCAACCAAGGACCTTGGCTCCTCCTTCATCAGGCCCCAGGCCAGGCAGGTTGAAGAGGCCACATTCTGGCTTCCTGACCCAGCAGGGGGTCCTTGGCTTTCCATCAAGATTTGTTCCTAAGTGGATATTATCTCACTTGAGCAAGAATCAGGGGGAATCAGGACAGGCTCCCGCAGAATTGTATGCTGCATTGCTTTTTTAAAGTCCTACAAAATGGCGCCCCTCCCCAGGCATCCTGATGCTCTGATTTCCCTCCCCAGGGCTGTCAGGGACTGCAGGAGGGGCGTGTCTGCACAGCCACTGTGCCTACTAAGAAGGCTGGACTTGGTGCCTTTCTGATCTGGGAGAGTTAGGGAACCACCACGAATGTTCATGCATGTGCTGGTGAGAACCAGGTCCCCAGGGGGACTAGAGGTTCTAGGTGGAGGATTTCCCTCCCTAAAAGAGAGACGGATACTTGCCTTCTCAGCATTAAAAATCACAGTTAATAAAGATGCGACTCAACTCCAGTGGCTCAGTCTTATCTGAGTGGGCGGAGTGGGGAGGGTGATGGAAACGTCCCATTGATTCCGCGTCTCCTCGCCCTCCGCAGCCTGGGCCTCCCCTTCTCAGGAGTGCATGGTGAGCTTTCCCCTTCATTTCTCCTTCCACAGCCTCCTCCTCCCTCAGGAGGAGGGAAAAGCTGGGACACAGCCAAGTCTCTGAGGCAAATTCCTTTCCCTCCCTCCTCTGCTCCTGTTTCCTTCCCGGCTCTTCCTCCCCTATCCCCC